>MVGT01002433.1:127755-152184 GCA_002174775.1 Macleaya cordata
CATAACTTCTGCAAACAAATGCAAGTGAAGTATAAAACTAAGATGAATAGAACGTGTAGTGTAAAAATTAAATGCGATCCCATATAGAAATAATCAATGAGCTCATGTGGATCTAAACAATTAAAAAATTATCATTATAAAAAATTAATCATTAAATCATATAACTAAAAAAATATAAATTTAAATTTTGAAGGATATATTTAAAATTAATTAAAATAATGCTGACATTGTTATGGCTCAAAATGAACCCCATTGTTGAGCCCCATGCAGTACTTTGATATAGTTAAGGTAAACATGGTTTTATTGCTTCCAATACTGTTGAAAAAAAGAAAGAAAGAATAACAATTATGGTTAAAGCCTTGAAAGTTAGCTCGTGCTTGGTACTTTGCATCACGTGCTTTTGAGATATATTGTTTTAAATCTTCACCGACATAAATACACAATTTTGTTTTTCCTTTACTTTTTCCATGAATAAAATGCACAAGTTGTATTTCTCATTCATTGCATCTCTTTCAAACAATATAGAAAATTCATATTTTGAGAATGGGTTAGTTATATAGTCTCCTTATATAGCTCCCTTATATAATATTCGTTTATGAGGTTACATGTAATGTATTTAGGAGCTGATTTTTAGAGAAGATGTTCTCCTCACTATATATTTCATTATATTAAAACATTAGCTCGTTCTAAAACTTCTAACTCCCTCAAATTAGTCATTAAAACATTTATAAGTTTTAAATTTTTATTTTGATTATTGATTTAAAATAGATAGATTTGAGGTTACAAATTTTAGAATAGGTTGATTTCAAGTATTTATGTTCTTCTCATCATGTAGATCATTCTCTCCAAAAATCAACTCATCGATGCATTCTAAGTGAGCCCCACAAGAAGGGGTTTTTTAAGAGGACTATATAACCTGACCTTTTAAGAATTTATGTTTCAAAAAAATCTTTTATCAATCCACTATCCAATAAACAACCCCAAATTTGCAGGTTTAAGTTTTGCGTAAATATTTTTCGATTCACCTAATTGCATGTAAAGTTATTCATAAAAGTTTAATTTCATCTAAACATAAATGTATTTTTAGACTGCGAATGATCTTTAGTCATCGTCAGCTCATTTAGACCGTTGGATGGCAATCTAGATTCATTTGCACAATCTCGAGGAACCATATGGACAGTAGGACGACAATTACGGAGTACGGAAAATTAGTGGGTCAGTTGATGAAAAGAAAATTGATAGAGATTCGTTAAGAGTAGTTGGTAAAACTGTCACAGGTTTTCAAAGGGATAAAATTACTGTCAGCTCGATCATACCGTTGTCATTATATTTTCACCGTTCGATTTATTTTTGTTAAACTCGAGGATTAACCAACGTTTTTTATCTAGGGAGTACAGTAATCTCGCGCTGACAAGAACCCGCCCATAATCGAATAAATCTTAATCAGCTTTTTCCATTTAATTATTTATTAATTCCTCTATTTTATTTTTATTTTTATTTTCCCGATAATTGGCAGTGAGAAGAACAAAGAAGAAAGAGAAAAGAGTGAGCCCTTTGGTTTCTCTCTCTACCAAAGGGCAATCGACTTCACGAAGTTGGAGACTTGAGAGAGAGAGAGAGAGAGAGAGAGAGAGAAAGAGTTGTTGCTGTAGTGAGTTTCAAAACTCTAACCCTAGAAAATTAGGGTTTATTTTGTTACGTTTTGGTTACTTTCGCATGTTTAATTCTCTATAATTGAAGTTGAGATTGTTCTGTTTCTCTTCGAATTGCAGGGTTTTATAAATCTGTACTTTATGGATTCAATATTTCGAGGTGGATCTCTGTACATTGAAGGTTGATTTTAGGATAAATGCTTCTCGGTAGATCTATCTCAGCTTGGTTCACTCATATTCTTGCATGCATGGGGTAAGTAATTGATTTCCTTCACAGATCGGTAATTCTATCAAACGATTTATATTCAATTGAGTTGTTTAATTTTTTTTTTTTTTTTGGGTAGTGATTCTTTATATTCTGTTTGTTTAAATATGCGAAGACTTTAATGAGGATCTTATTTCGCTTGTTTTGTAAGCATGTTTGATTAGGTTTCCATTCCTTCCTTGAGGTTTAGGTTGATTGCTAAGTTGAAAGAATTTGCTTTAACATCGATTCCGGATCTTGATTTGGGTTTTAGATACTGGTTTACTGTTTTTCTTTTATCAAATGGAGAAGATCTGTTTTTGGCGGAAGTCTCGTGAGTCATTTCTAGGGTTTGGTGTGATTTGTCTGCGTGGTATGAAGTGTTTATCAATGGAGAAATTTAGAGACAAATGGAGATCTATTGTCAGTATAAGAGTGAAAAACTTAATTTTGCACGCTTTTAATGTCGCAAAGTTCATTTTATTGCTTGTTATATCCGTTTCTTACATGAAGGCAAAACTACCTCCCATGTATATATATGAAGCTGGACAAATTTGTTCAACTTGAACTTGATAGCAGTCATTTTCAACTAGTTATCAGAACCATCCTTGTTTGTCGTTCAAATTTTATTTCTTTGGCCGCTAATAGTTTCTCGTATCGAGTTTATTAGATCGTGCCTTGTCCTTACGCTATCAAAGATTTGTGGTTTTTCTATCTGATTGTGTTTTCCCTTATTGGGTAATTTATGGCTACTATATTTATATATCGATTCTTTGTGTATTGAAGTAGTTTTCAGAAGTGTCTCTTTGTTTGTCCTACAAAGCTTTCCTTTTTTAGGCTAATAATTTTTACATTTTTGGTGGATGTTGTTAACGACAGGGTAGATTGTCAAAGCCATTGCCAATCTAATCTCGTTCTCTTTGAATTTCTGATATTTTTACTTATTTAGTAATTTATAGCAGCATGAATAGTAATTTCAGTCATGTGCTTCTAGAACACATGGCTCTGTTGGGATTGTGACAAAATACTTTTTCATCAATACAAACGGGCAGCATGTGGTTATACTTTATTTCAATAATTGCCTTTGTTTTTGTGGACATATTTAACATGACGAGTGTGAGATACAGGCATTAATGACAAATAAGGTTTTCTAGTGGGAGTTAGCAAGTAGGAAATGCAGTTCATTCTGTTCAAAGACATTTCATATGCATTTTAAAGGTTGAAATAGAAATAAAATTTCTGGCTTTAACAACTTATGGGAAGGTAGCTTCCATTTATTAATTTAATAAACAATGTATAGATATACATCTACTGACTTATCAAAAAAAGAAAGAAAAGATCTTCTGTTCTAACTTTTGATTGAACTGTCATCATCAGTATTATGAATGCTAGGTACTGGTTGGCTGGTACTAATCGTTTTTGTGGTTAAAACCTGATTTGCAACAGAGCAGAGGTTGTCTTGGATGCTGTACAAAGCCCACACCTATTATTGCTGTGGATGAGCCATCAAAGGGATTGAGAATTCAAGGTCGAACAGTGAAGAAACCTAGTATATCAGAGGATTTCTGGAGCACCAGCACATATGAGATGGACAACAGCGCAATTCAGTCTCAGCGCAGTGTCTCATCAATCAGCACATCAAACCAAACCCTTGATTCCCAAAGTGGAGTTGGCAGCACAAGCAATCCTCCTGAATTTGTGAATCATGGCAAGTTTAATTTCATTCTTGTTTCCTAATATGAGGGCTCAGGATGTTTATACATCTAAAAGATGATATTTTCTTTTTATCTGTAAAATCAATCATCATATGAGCCGCAATTACTTAACATCAAATTTGTCTGGTCTGATTCTTCTTAATTATCTCATTCTTCAAGAATGTGCATGTTGGCCTGTATTCTCCAGTAGCTTTGTTGGTTGTGGTGTTATTTTTTTCTCTGTTATTATCTTGTATTCTGCGATCCTTAACATTTGGAATCTGTGATTGCAGGTCTTCTTCTCTGGAATCAAACTAGGCAGCAGTGGATGGGAAATAAAAAGTCTGGTAACCGGACACAACAGGTTCAAGAGCCCAGGTTAAGGTGCGTTAGCTTTCACTTTCGTAAGGTTATCATGGGTATACAGAGCATGAACCTGTGATCTTGGTCAGTGGTCAAAGAGCGATTCTTGAACCTTCTTTCTTGTATAAAAGCTCTGACCTAAAACTGTAACATGTCATCTTAAGTACAAACATCCTCCTGATGCCTTGATTTCCCGTGTATTTTTACAATCAAACCTTCTGAAACTGGTCTAGGGAGTTAGTTCCAGTTAGTTGATACTGTCACCATATGGACCCTACCTAATGGCTTGGATGCTTTGCCATTTGAGACCTAATTGGAGATCATAAACTGGAATAACTACGAATGCCATGTGTATTTTGGTGGTGATATTGTTTCAGATCTTTGTTTTTATAGAAATCCATGGTCCCAACTGCAAGCCCATCCCTGTATATTCTGTTTTCAACATATTGAAGTTGGACCGTTTATGATTCATGATCTTCTTTGGTCACCTGTTAATTTTATCTGAATCATCTGTAATGCAATATGGGTTTGCAGTTGGAATGCGACGTATGACAGTTTACTTGGAAGCAATAAGCATTTCCCCCAGCCCATCCCTCTCTCTGTAAGTCAACTCCTACCAAGTGGCAGTTTATTTAAAAGAGTAATGCTAAGACCGACTACTTATCTGACCACAGATGCTAACCACAGTATGTGGCAGCTGAAATGTGCAGATAAAGTCAGACATTATGGTCAATCATTTCACTCCACATCAGCTGACACGTCAGTGTGGTCAGTAATTGTGGTTAGAAAGGTGGTCGGTCTAGCTTTAGCTTATTTAGAATCTTATTTGTCTGGCATAGTGATTGGTTTTTGTAATGTTTATGGGGAATTTGTAAAAACTTGGGCAGGAAATGGTAGATTTTCTTGTTGATATATGGGAGCAAGAGGGAATGTACGATTAAGGTGCAGATTGAGGCTAGGAGGCTGCCCTGGAAACATATCTAAAAGGTTTCCCGGTGTTGTGAACTTTCTAAAAGGTTTAGGTACAAAGAAAAGAAGAAAAAGAAAGAAGGAATCAGAGCAAAAGGGTGGTAATAGTTGTATCCAATCAACTGTAATATTCACACACGGTTCCCATCTTTACACAAACGTCTTTAGGACACATCTGTCTGCTGCATTTAATCTTTCTTCTCATCTTATGTACAGGAAGCATATAAATTGTGTTATTGGTTTTCCAATTGTTTCATTATCTTCTTTACGTTTCTTTTTTTTCCCCCTGATATGCAATTGTGATTTAGGAAGGGTGGACTGTAAGATTTCCACCCTTTGAACTTTTAGAGCAATTGGTTGTTAGCACCATTATGTGGAGGGGCACCACCACTGTGGGAATATATCCATTATTAGGGCATCCACAACGGTGCAAAATTCTGGCCAAATTTGCAAAAAAAGTTCCGTAGTGGAGTAGGCTAAAAGTGGAAATGGACCCTACAAGTCTCCTCCGCAAGCCAAATTTGGCAGCCTGCATATCAATCTGCAAAATTTATAGCCAGACGGGTTGGGGGTGAGGCGTTTGAGCTCGGACGGGAGGGGGGAGGGGCGTTTGAATATGGGGCGAGGAGGGGGGAGGGCGTCGGACCATTTTAGTTATTTATTTATTTATTTATTTTCGAGATGAGATTAATTGTGAGCCATAGATTGTTAGGGAGTGGGGATACAACGGTAATAAAATAAAAAAAGTTTTTTTATTTTTTTTAATTACGGTTGTATCCCCNAGGGACACCGCCTGGCATTTTTGAAAAAGTTTTTTTATTTTTTTAATTACCATTGTATCCCTATTTTACTATTTTATCATTTTTTTTGTTTGAACTCAAATAACCACCGATGTGTAACTTTTACATATAGGGTAAATTGGGTAAGCCAAATTTGGCTTTTACCCTTGGACCACTGTGGATGGCCTTATGTCTCATCTCGTTTGATGCTGACGACCTAGTTGAAGGGGAGTTAGATAGGTACAGCTCCGGGGCTGTGCTGCTTAATTGTGAGCTGGTTTGCTATTGAGTATGTAGTGGTACCTTCGGTGCCTACATCTGTGTCCTGTGATATGGTCTTTTCCTAAAACCTACTCATAAAACACCTGTTTGTTTGCTTTGTTAAGGTTGTTTCTAGCTCAATTGTGTGTTTTCTTCCTAGCGTGGAAGTAGAATGTGTAAAGTGTGCAGGTGTAAATTTTGCAAACATGCCAAATACGTTGACCTATTTTGTACGCACTTTTAAAGAGTGTACATTCCCTCCATCTATTTAAAATTGCAAACTCAATCCTTAGTCCCTTAAAAAGTCAAACTTTTAATGGTTGAATGAGGGAGGAAATATATACATTCTTCACTTTTTTGTATACAAAATAGCTCTCATCTCTGAGACTACGATGCATAGGTTTTAGGAAATTTTGAAAGCAGACCCAAACCGTTTGCTAATTCAAATTGTTTTGGGGTCCCATATGTATGTGGATATATAGCATGGCAATGGATTGGGTTGGGCAAGGGTTTGTGTTAGGTTCAACGGGGGGCCAAATTAAATTGCCACCGCAGTCCAGGGCTTTGACCTTAAAAGGAATTTTTTTTTTTTTTTTTTTTTCCATCAGGACCTTGAAAGGAACTAGAAAAGAATGAAAAAGGTGTATAGAGTTAGTTGATGTGTACTAGAGTCTAGACGTGGCACCACCAGATTTTAAAAAGGCTTCCTCTCGAACACTCTTCTCTTTCACTCTCTCTCTCTACAACTAGCTAGAAGCTCTCAGACGCTTCTTCGAAATACACAACCACACTGTTATAAATATTTCACATCCCTTTCCCCAGCCGGCTCGTGTCTACACACTCTCTCAACTGCTCTTAATTGCGCATTCAGGTTCAATTTGCATTGCAATTACCAGGTTAAAAAAAAAGCAGCAGCAGCAGCAGCAGAATGGCTTTATTATCTCGTTTGGCTTTGAAGAAATTAGCAGCAGCTTCTTCTACTCCTTCAGTCAGCCATGTCAATTATTGGAGTACTAACAGAGCCTTACATCAAGGTATAAGTTGGAGTTCTTCAGATTTAATAGTACGGAGGTTTACTACAACAGCTGCTCCCTCCTCCTCATCATCATCATCATCATCATCAGAGGATAAGTCGGACGGTGGTGATGAAGTTACTGTATCTTCTGATCATGGAGGTGATCGCAAGAAGTCATCATCAAAATGGCTCCCTCGCAAGCTTCGCAAAAAAGGAGGCGGTCTCTGGAGAAGTAACAATAACCCTGCATCAGGTGCCCTTGTTCCTTTCAATCTTAATCGTATGTACCATTCTCTCTCACTCTCTCTCTCTCTCTCTCTTTAATCAATTTTTTTTTTTTGGTCGCTACGACAGGTCAAATGGTTAACCCTTAGATGTTAAGGCGTAGTCGTGTTTTTGAATTTAACTTTTTTGGTTTTGAAAATTTTCAGACTTATTCTCGTCGGGGCTTGGAGATGCATTACTACAAGCATCAGAAAATCTAAACAAGCTGTTCGAGAACTTGGCACCGTCAAAATTGATTGGACGAATGAAGGAGAACGAATCGAACTACAAATTACGATTCGAAGTACCAGGGCTTGCTAAAGAAGACGTTAAGATCACCATTGAAGGCAAGTTCTTGACCATTAAAGGAGAGCACAAGGAGGAGGAGGAAGAAGATTCGGAGGATGACGAACTTTGGTCTTCAGCATCCAGTTATGGGTATTACGAAACTAGTTTGTTGTTGCCTGATGATGCAAAAGTTGAAGAAATTAAAGCTGAAATGAAGGATGGTATTCTATATATTACTATACCAAGAACTGAGACCACCAAGAAGAAAGATGTTAAGGAGATTCCGATCAACTAATTAGGGTTTTGAATGAGTTAGAAAGATGATCAACCGATCAAAAAAAAAAAGAGTTAGAAAGATGATCAAGCAGCTTCAGTAATAAGTTGAAGTCTTTATATATGACTACTTGAAGAGTAGTATATTTATGTCTTTGGGTGTAAACCTAGTTTTGTGGGTTTTTCTTTTTATTTTGTTTTGTGTGAGACTTGAAGTGTAGTTGTAATGCAAGTAATGTTCATGAAGTCAAATAAATTTCTCTTATAAACTTACAAGGTATATAGTCGTGCCTCCGGCACGGCTCAAAACTTTGTCCATTCTCTCCACACGCGCTTCGGGTTGAATGTCCAAACGCGCTCCGCGCGCACCTTTGGATCCACTCCACCGTCAAGTGTAAATCAGGTGTAAATAAATAACTATGGCCACGGGACACGCCGGGTATTTCGTAAAAGATAATAAAGCTATTTTAGTCATTTATGTAATAAAGATGTTAAATGGTATAATGGTATTAAAAAATAAAATAAGGTTATTTTGGTCATTTACTACCACGGGACATCCGGTATTTTAGAAACAGTAAGAAATATCGTCATTGTGCTGATACGAATAATTTGTCGAAAGAGGACAGAATTGCCCCATCATCCTGAATTGTATTATAGATATGAGCTTTAAAATTTAGATTTCTATGCAAGCTGAAGCTTTAAAAATAGGCTTTAAAAATAGGCTCAGGATAATGGCCAAAACATCCAATATATAATTTTTTTTATCCATTTAGTACACAAGATTTTTAATAAGACTGAAATATTTTTTTTAAAGCTTTTTGAATCCGTTTAGTCTTTTTTAAACTTTTTTAAATCTATTTAGTCTGTTCCTTCTTTTTTAATATTCCTGTTTTACCTTTATTATATTTCTCAATCACCTTTTTGTCTTTTTCAAACTTGTACAGTTGAATGAGAGAGAAATGTAGTTATCTTTTTCATTTTAAACTTTAAAATATTATATCTCTTCAACTAAAATTTGAATTTTGATAAAATTCATATATTTAGAAAGCACTTTTTGAGATCTTTAAAACTAGACCAGTCAAGAATGGTTTTTGAAAAAAAAAATCACAAAATTTATTCATGCGAAAACATTTTTGCATAGATCTACAAAAATATTTTTGCATATGCTAAATCATTATGTAAAACATTTTTGTATAGATCTATGCTAAATCATCTGTGAAGTTCACAGATGATTTAGCATAGTTCTTGCAAAAATATTTTTGCATAATTCTATGCAAGTTTTTGCATAGATCCATGTTGAATTTTTTCTTCTTCTCTTTTCTATCTCTTTCTGTTCTTTTTCCTCTTCTTTCTATTTCTTTTCTTTTCTTTCTCTCTCTCTCTCACATCCCTCTCTTCTCTCTCTATCCTCTTTTTTCCTTCTTTTCCCTTTATTGTTTTTTTTTCTTATTCACATCTTTCTCCATTCTCTCTTATTCTCTTCTCTCTATCTCATATATTTCCCCTCTTCTCTATCACGATCTCTCTCTCTCGATGGTGATGGTAGAAACTATATGTCTCTCTTTCTCTCTCATCATCATCAAGATCTTTTGTTGACTGGTGAGTGATCGATCAATCGAAGCAAAAGAAACAAGTGAAGGTCGAAAGCAGCAAAGCTTATTAATGTAAAGAGAGAAACAGAGATTCTTATTTGGTCAAATTTTGATTTCCATAACTAATTAGTTAAATGGCATATCTGTCTAAATTTTGTTTTTGGACTAAATAGACTAATATAAAATTTGGTGGACTAAACAGATTGAATTAAAGTCATAATTAATTTATTGGACAATCTCCCTTGTTTCTAATAATTTTCGTTCCATTCTTTGAGTTTTGCTAGAATAACACCAGAATTTGACACCAAAAGATTACATCTACTTTTTAAAAGTGGTATGAGGGGTTGAAATGGAATAATATTTTTTCAACAACTGTTATGATTGGTTTCCAATTAATAAAATAAGCAGATGTAATCTTAGATGTCAAAATCTGATGTCCCTCTAGTAATTTTTCATTTTATTGTCTAGGTTATCTAGAAGGGTATTTGTGATGGAAGTGATAGTGAGATACTGAGATTATTACGCAAACGTGGGATGATTATAAATTAGTTTGATCAACAAATCTAAGCTAGGGCACGCAGAACGTACGGATACTCTTCCAATAAGAAGAGTGGTGAATATCATGTCTCTATACTTGCATGATAAAGATTCAGGATGTACGTGGACCGTTATTTTTGGGCCTGGGCCAGGTACTTACTGTGTCAACCAAAAGTGCAGGATAACGTAGGTATCCCGTACCCGCTTTTGTTACACTACTTGGGAAAAAGATAATGTTTGTTTCACAGAAACCCTATCCCTGTAACCTAAAATTGTACTTGCATTAAAAAAAAGTGTAATTTGTACGTGGACGTTAGGTAATTATATTATTTAACATAAAAATTAGTTGAAAATAGTATTCAATAAATAAAGCATAGGTGTCAATCCCTCGAATTTGTTTATTGAAGTAGAATCTACATAACATCAAATAATGTTGGTTTGCAGGTCTATATGCGATTTCATTTGATTCTTCAATATTTTAACTCTTAATTATATGCAAAAGAAAAAAAAATATATGGTTTTTGTAGATTTTTAGGTGGACTGCACGATTTATGGTGGATTTTGTATTCGGTATAGGATACCGGAAACAATTTCGGTAGGAGACAGTGTTTTTGTGGGGACCACACAAATCATAATGGGTGGTGGATTGAGGATGACACCTCAATCTGTATAAAAAAACAGATTGAGGGATCGGTCCCTCAAGCATTTCTCTTTGTTTTTTGAGTTAGTTCTCAATTTCTCATTACTATCAATTTGATTCCGGTTCTATCATGTCGAATACCCATAATTAAAGTACAATTGGATCCAATTCTCATTCCTAAGTACAAGAGTGAAGAAAAATTGCCTCAAAACCCCATAAATTGCAAAATGAAGGTGGTTCCAGTTTGGTTTGGTTTCCATTGAACACCCTTAAAGATTCTTTTCTTTTAATAGAAAACCGTTAAAGATTTTAATATATGGACACTTATCTTGTGCATTTACGAGACAGTAGTGTTTTTTGGACCGACTAATTTATAAAAGTTGTTTCCTATACTTATATGGTATAATCGGTCCTACTGCCATATAAGTTGAAAACCCTTTCAAAACATTTTTGGGAGGAAAAAGTAGTGGATCCCACCTACCACATAAGCATCAGGCACCAATTTTGTAAAGGGGTTTTGTAAAAAAAAAGTCCCTGAAAAAAAGTCATTGTAATTTTAATCCTTATTTTATAAATTTAGTCCCTACTTTTATGACTTTTATGTCCAAAACTAATGACTAAATTTGTAAATAAGGATTAAAATCACAATGACTTTTTTTTAGGGACTTTTTTTACATTTTCCATTTTGTAAATCTGTCAGTCCAAAAATCATTTCTGTTTAAGAGAGGCATATTGTACCATAGTTAATTGCACTACTATTTTTTGGGTTCCACATAGAAGTTAATTTTTTGTGATAATATTCTTCTTACGATATAGACTTAACATATTTGAAAATTAACCCATTTTAAAAATTAAAACTTATAACCCCTCAGAAGTTCAGCAGAAACCAGCAATAAAAAACACATGTACTAAAATTTATAATTTTTTAAGGGGTTAAAAGTTTAAACCTATGTGCATATATAAAGAAGATCTATATAGTGAAAAGAACACACTCATCAGAAATCAACTTTAAATCATCTTTTTATGGGGCCTACATAAATAATGGTACAGTTGCGGTGCAATAAGCCATAATACAATATCCTTTTCCATTAAACAATACATATTTAGAAGACATGAGTCGTCAACTCAAAACTTCAACTACAATGAATCCAATTGCATCTTCCAAAACCCCCCAAATTTCAACAAACCCTTTTCTTTTGACTAAGTCATGTGTTTCACATTTATTTTGTGCTAGATCCAATGTCTCTTTCTCATTCTATAATACCACAAGCCCTTTTAATACACCACATAAGCCTTTATAGAATAGAATAGTATGATATTTGTTTGTGTTCACATCACATGTAGACCGTAGTTTCCTTTTGAGTGCGAATTTGTGAAACCGTGTTAGAAAAATTCGATGCTTCAAACATTAGTCCCTCCTTCAATTGGTCCTTTTTCTTTTTTTTTTCTTTTTTTTAATTTTTTTTTTCTCTACTTGTCAACACGTCATTCTGAATGAATCTATTATATATAGTCCTCATGCTCAATTTTTATATTTGTCGTGACAACTAATAAAAAAAAATAGTGATATGGAGAGATGGTATTATGGTATTTTTTTAACGACCCATTTATTATCTAATTATAAATATAAATATAAATAATTGTAAATATGAAAACGCCACTAATTGGCAGAGAAAGAGTCTCTAGCAGGCCGTGAGAAGGGAGAGAAATCGCAAACCTACAAACACCCAAGGATCAACTATCAGACAGAGAGTACTAGTACGCTCTTAAATTTTGTATATTCTCTAAAAAATTTTAATTTATTCGATGTAAAAGATATTTGAACCTAAATCTGAACGTGAATATTCATTCTATACTTTTGTTCTGTTGTAATTAAGCTCATGTCCATATGAAAAATCAAATTTTCTTTTTACTATTTGTGATTGTTTTGTGCGTGATGATATTGGGAATTCTAGCAAGTATTATGAGCCATACAAGCAAATTTTAATACTATGAGCCATCCTAAGTTTTTGAATTTTACACCCCACTAAAATTGCGCCCCACCCACCATCACCATCCCTAACAAAAAAAAAAATCAAACCCCCCTCCACCTCCTCCACCCCACCATCACCATCTTCACCACCACCTACACCATCATCACCATCTTTACCACTACCTACACCACCACCTTCACCACCGCCATCAGTAAAAAAAAGAGAGAGAGAGGAAAGAGGACATAGAAAGAGGTTAGTGGGATGCCCAGAAAATTTTAGGGAAAGAGATCAAAGAAGGGGGGAGGGAGGGTGTGTGTTAGAGAGAGATCGTTGGGAAGGCTGAAGTTTTTTACAGATCTGAAAATTCTGAAAAGAGATTAGAGGGAGGAGAGGAGAGTTAGATCGAGAGGCTAAAGAGAGTGGGAGGAAGGGTTTATTCAAACAAGAAGGTTTAGCGTTCGACGGTACGCCGGTATTGGCAATGCTGGCGGCAACGACTGTCGTGAACAATGGAGATGGTGATGTGGTAGGAGTGGGATGTACTTTTGAGGTGGATTGTTTGTTATTTTGTTACTAAAAATTAGGATGGCTCATAGTGTTTACTAGAATGTCCAATATCATCGGTCTTGTTTTGTTTAAATTAATTAAACATAAATTGTTAATGTTTTTATTTATAGGATGTAAAGTTCATGGTTGACTGACTGTGTGGGCATGTTATGACACAACTTGGTTCATGTAGATAAGTGCATGTGGACCAAGTGATTTGAACTTAATTTGTCAAGAGAGAGAGAGACAACCTCATATCTCATGTTTTAGGCTTCTCTATTATTCAAAATTCAAAACACATCAAATGTCTACTACATACAATTTAAAATAAAAAATAAAAAATCAATAACTAAATAAAACATAAATACTACATTCTAATATTTTTGTTTTAAAATCCAAAAAATTAATACTACATTCTCATATTGGATTCACCGTACTAAATATATGTTTGGATTGACCCATCCAAAGTCAGGTTTAAAGCAAGTTCAATGGGAACTCTTAAATCCTATTCATTTAATTAAGATAGGATTTCTAGGTTAATTTAGGGATGGAGTTTGAATATTGGAAAAGAGGGGATGGGTAGCTGCGATAGTCAATCCATTGCTATGACCCCGCAATGGTCTTTACATTGCTCCCTTAAAAATCCCTTAACGATGAGAATTTCTACCTGATCTAACGATGTAGGAATCCCACCAAAGCCCCTTCTATTCCTTAACATGAAATTTAGGGATCCCAGTAAATTTGTTCTTATATGCACTTCATCCACCTCTGTCGAACTCATTTTTTTTAGAATAATGCTAGAATGTCTATACTTTGTGCAATATTCTCATCCCTACACCAATGGTAAGGTCATTATTCTTTCGTGATTTGAATTACGTCCTCTAGTTTGGCCTTTCCTAAACTTCAAGACATGAATGGCGGGATGAAAATCCCCCATTAAGTACGGGCATTCTAGCATCGGACTTTTTTTTTTAGTCTCCATGATATACATCAAAATAATATAATATTAAAAGGTGTCATATTTTTTAAGTAAAATTCTTTAGAAAGTTTGGGCCCATAAAAGTCCACTATTGGTGATTTATTGGTTCACTTGGGGTTGGGAGTGCATGAACCTGCAGCCAGGTACAAAGAAGGGATGGGTCAGAGAAATGAGAGCGATCTCTCTCTATAGAGAGAGAGAGAGAGAGAGAGAGAGAGAGAGAGAGAGAGAAGGGCAGGACAGGGACTGGGAAGCTTAGAGAGGGTTAGAATCAATGGATCTCAGTATCTCTCAATATAAAAGCCTTAAAACTATACTTTCATTTTACATCCAACCTGCCTCGCAATTATTAAACTTTTCTGCACTTTTAGTATTACCCCCTCTTAAAGATATGGCTAATTAGTAGATACTTCCTTTATTTTGTAAAACTTATAACAACTCCCTTTACCATTTGGATTTGGTCAACATTTTTTAATGCATAACAGATTTTTTTTTTTGCATATTCTTAAAAAAAAAATGTGAATTAGACATCAATGCAACGAAATCCTTAAGTGAGAATAATATCAATCCAAAGGTGTCAAATGGGTTGTAAATATGGGCTGACCCAGCACAGGAACCTAATATAGTAATATATAACTTGGTTCCAGTTCTTATTATGTGTGGGTTCCGATACTCAAATAGATGGAACTAGAACCAGAATAATCAGCTCCAATTCCATTCAATTCTCAGATGTTTGGATTCGGCTTTTTAATATTTAATCCTCGATTGATCATAAATAAATAAAAATGTTAAAAGTAATAAAAAAATCAATATTTGTAAGTTTATTTTGCTGTGTCGTAATACTAACAATTCGAATTGTTAGTATTTCTGATTCCAATACTTCAAACATTTGAAATCAGAAGTTGGGAAAATCGGTTCCGATTCGATTTCATTTATCCATAAACAAGTATCTTTCGACACCCCTTAGGCACGATATGTTTATGTTAGTCTATGTCATTGACTAATGGTCAAGGGGCTTTACTTATAATTTACAAATTATAAGAGGGTCTTAGAAATTTTCCCTATCACTTGGAAAGGGTAGTAGTACTGTACTAGTACCAAAAAATATACCTTAATTTATTTTAACTCTGGCACCACTTGGGTCTCTGTACAACTGCTGGCTACTCACAAATTTCTAAAGGACACCCCACTTGGTTCCTATCCCATAATTTCTGCTATTTTGGCTTCTCTATAACTCCACTACACCACCTGATATATAATACTTTTTTAATTGGTTCCAACTCAACCCTATTTCTAAAAATAAAAAAAATAATAAAAAAAAAAACTCAACCCTATTGAGATGTGTACCATTTGTATTTGATCCACTTGAGTCAATCAATTTCCACTTGCTTTTAATGTAATCTTGTTTGGTTGGACATCCAATTGGTTCTATTTTTTTTTTCTTCTATAATTTAAATTCCACAACTTGAATAGATTAATTAAACTCAAAAACTGTAATTGAGTTATTATAATATGTTTTTAGTACATTCATGATTCACCTTCCTAAGTTATCAGTCTCTGGTTCTGTGAAAAAAAAAAGACAAATAACTATTATTTTGCCAACCTAACATTAAGTTTTCTGCCAGAACTAGTTGAACTGGCTCAACATATATGAGAGCGTGCAAAAGCATAAAACCAAGATGAATCATAAAATTCCCATAAAATAGAATAAAAAGATGATGAATTATATATAAATTTTTTTTTTGTCAAAAGTTTAAAGATTGCATTAGTAAGAAATTTTTCCAAATTCATATTTGGCTTAGGGTGTGCTTTTTTTTTTAAAATGGTCAATCTATTTTTGTTAGATCAATAATTTAGTGCTAACAAAAATGAAACTCGAATCCAAACTGTCAACAACAGAGTAGATATTGAACCCTATCTACTGCACCTTCATTGCACTGCAACTTTTCAGCCATTGGATGAAAGGTATCAAATGGTGGAAAGAGGTCCTGGGAGTGGTTTTTTTCGTCGTTCAATGGCTTGCATCTAACAGTTGAGTTGAAAAGTTGTGGTGCAATGGGGGTGCATTAGGTGGGGGTGTAATTTCCATTCTCTAAGATAAATAAGTAAAAGTGTAAAATTTATAAACATCTTTTTTTTGAAAAGTAAAATTTATAAACATCATTTTCGTATATTATATTTTTTAAAGAGACGCGCATTTGTAAGGAAAAAAATTTGTTATTAATGAAAAAATAATAGATCCTTTCACTCCCTAATAAACTGTCCAAAAACCATGAATTGCATCAATTGTTGAATTTATTAGATTACTTTATAAAAGGTAGCTATTGAATGGTATATCCTACATACTGTCTTTATCTAGTAGCCCATATCCTTTAAATCCCCAAACCCTCATAATAGTAGTAGGTCCTTGCCTCCTACATTCATGTCCTAAACAAAGAGTCATTTTAAGAAAGAGGTAGGTTATATTACCCCCTTATATAACCTCCAACTTATGGGGTTTACATACAATGTATCCAAAATTAATTTTTAGAGAGAATGTTCTTCTTAATATATATATATATATATATATCATTATATTAAAAAAAAATCAGTTCGTTATAAAACTTTTAACCCACTCAAACTAGTCTTTAAAAAATTTGTAAGGTGTTTGGAAGAGAAGAAAGCCACAGACACCAGACTTGCTGCAATCGCTGTTGGAAATGGTAGCCGTGGTGGTTTGGGTAAGCTTTTGATCAGGGGGAGCAACACTATTCATGGGGTTTCTGATGTTGGTCTTTCAGCTATTGCCCGTGGATGCCCTTCTTTAAGGGTACTTTATATCTGGAACGTTTTTTCTATTGAGGAGAGATTGCAAATGGTTGCCACATGTTAAAAGTCGCTCGACCTTTGCCAATGTCCATCAATTTCCGACAAGGGTTTGTTTGCTATTGCAAATAATTGTCATAATATGAATGGCATAAAATTAACGAGAATAGATCCTTTGTCCCCATCTTGCATGTGCCTTCTATGTCCCCACACTGATTTTGGCTTGTGGCGCCCACACGTGCTTGAATCAACGGCTGATTTTTGGTACGAATGTCCTCTTCGCCACATGGATCATTCTCACCAAAAATCAGTTTATTCTAAAGACATCTAACGCCATCAAATGTTGATTAAAAATCAACCGTTCATTATTCAATTAAAAGATGATTTTATTATCTTTTATTTTTGATCAACTTCTGATGGGGTTAAAAAATTTAGAAATGACTGATTTTATGTGAAAATGATCTATATGGCGAGGATAACAATCTCACAAAAAATAAGTCGTTGGTTCGAGTCCATTTAGGCCCAACAAGCTAAAATCAACATAGGAACATGGAGGACACATGCAAATGGAAACAAGTTATTTGTGATTGTGCTATCAGGGCAAGGATTATAGGAAACCTCAAATTGGAGGGATGAGGGGTAGGCAAACACCATAGTGAGACCTAAAAATGTGAGGTTGTGCGAGAGTTTGAGTATTTGAGGTATTTTTTTTTGTGGCTCAGCCAAGAAACTAGAATTGATGAATTTGGCTATAGGTTAACAGAATCAACAAGCTATTTTGTGTTTGTGGAGTCTATTGAGCCGGGTGAGAAAGTGAGCTGCAATATCAATTCATTATTCATATGATTCTTGAATTTTCGATATGCCTCGAAAAAACTAAGAATTATAGTTCGGGTATAATTCGCGAATTTAAGGGTAATTGATTGCTATTGGTAAAGGTTATAGAGAAACATTTATTAATACGTTACAAGTGGAAAACGTGGGGCGTGGAATGCATCTAAAAGGTTCCGAAAAATAATAATGACTTGAATTTTACTTACTAATCCATCCCTCTGACAAATTGACAGGTCACAAAAACTCACACACAAAACCGAACCACAACTTAATAAAGGGTCTTGTTAACGTGTGCCCTTAGGGCACACGATAAGGTTGTTTTTGAAAGAGTATTTTTGCAAGTTAGAGGCCTTCAAATCAGCCGAATTTTTGTAGACATAATATTATCATTATTTATAAGATGTGTACAAAAAACCAGCTCAATTAGAAATATCTAACATTCTAAACAAATCACTTTAAATGTCAGCCGTTCATTCACACTATTAAAGTCTAAATTAAGTGTTTGTGGTGCTAGAGGGTGCTAGAGGTCTCCAATTGAGCTGATTTTTTTAGATATGATTCAAATAGTATAAATAACATACATATCCAAAAATCAACCCATTTGAACAACTTTAGAAACTAAACAAAACACAACACGTAAAAGCAGGCACATGTTAACAAAATCCCTTTAATAAAAGGACTAAAGGAGTTGGAGTACGGTCGACTCCCCATTTCTCATATTTTAGATTGTCCCCATAATCCTCGAGATTCCTCCAAAATCAAATCTCGAGTTACATCCGACAGTTATGATTTGTACAGCTAAAAAACCCTTAGCTAGCTGAAAGCCTGAAACAGAGTTAAAAGAAAGAAGACCAGAAAAACACTCAAGGGGGAAAGAACCTAAAACAGTCCTACTCATTTACTCTACTCGGTTCCCAAAAAAAAAAAAAAAAAATGGTTTCTGGTTTTCTGTTTCCGGTTTCTGGTTTTTAGTAGGTGTGGTGGGATTGGGAATGACGGGAAAAGCGGTTTTGAGGATTGGATACATTGCATTTGGAAGGAGAAAGTAGAGATAGAGAGAGAGAGTTGGGGTGTAATGTATCTGTGAACACGACACCACCGAAAATATAAGGATTAGAGATAGAGAGAGAAAGTGAGACGAAACAAAAACTTCTCTATTCTTTCTCCTCGTTTTTTTTGCCCTCTCTGTTAGGGTTTCTAGTTTTCTTCTTCATCATCATCATCTCTCTAATGATCTCAGCTCTTCTAGTTTTCTGATGCATTCAACTGTTTATGATATATACCTCTTCGTGTTGTTTTTGGAGATTTTTGCTCTCGATCGAGGGTTTTTTGGTGTTAATCGGTGTGGATTTAGCTCCTCAGAGGTTCTTTCTTTCTACTCATGCCGACTCTCGTCAACTATTTCGGTGAGTTTCAGATCTTCGAGTTTATTATTGGTATTTTTGTTGTAGAGGTTGAATTTTTATGTTTATGTTTGTAGATGTTTGTTCTTTGTAGATCGGGTTCAATTTTAGGGTTTGTTTCTTGTTTTACATGATTTTTGTTGTTGTAGATCGTATTATTTTGGCTTCCTATGTAAATTATATTTAGGGGTCTCATAGTTGATCGTTTAGTTTTGGATTCGATGGCAGCTATAGCTTTGGTTTTAACCTTTAACCTAGATATTGAATTAGTTTATGGCTTTTGGTGTTTCAGGGGATGATGAATTCTTCCCAGGAGGATCTTCCTATGCAAACCTCATGGATTCGAGCCTCTTGTCTCTTCGTCCTCATGTGGATGTTTACTACCCTCCTCGCAAGAGGTCTCGTATCAGTGCTCCATTTGTTTTCAGAGAAGAGTTTGTGCAGCAGAAACAGCCATCTATTGAAGTTCTCCCTGATGAGTGTCTCTTTGAAATCTTCAGACGTTTGCCTGGAAGCCAAGAGAAGAGCTCCTGTGCTTGTGTTTCTAAGAAATGGCTTATGCTTTTGAGCAGTATTCGCAGTGAGGAATCTATTCCAGTTTATAACAACAGTGAAGTGATCTCTGAGGAAGCGGATAACCAGGAATTTGAGAGTGATGGATATCTTACAAGGTGTTTGGAAGGGAAGAAAGCCACAGACACCAGACTTGCAGCAATCGCTGTTGGAAATGGTAGCCGTGGTGGTTTGGGTAAGCTTTTGATCAGGGGGAGCAACACTATTCGTGGGGTTTCTGATGTTGGCCTTTCAGCTATTGCCCGTGGATGCCCTTCTTTAAGGGTACTTTCTATCTGGAACGTTTCTTCTATTGGGGATGAAGGTCTAACCGAGATTGCAAATGGTTGCCACATGTTAGAGTCGCTCGACCTTTGCCAATGTCCATCAATTTCCGACGAGGGTTTGTTTGCTATTGCAAATAATTGCCCTAATTTGACTTCATTGGCTATAGAGTCGTGTTCAAACATTGGGAACGAGGGTATGCAAGCAATCGGGCGATGCTGCCCAAAACTACAGTCCATCACAATCAAAGATTGCCCACTTGTAGGGGATCAAGGAGTTTCAAGTTTGATATCTTCATCTTCACATGCCTTGATGAAGCTAAAGCTCCAGAGTGTGAACATCACTGATGTTACCCTTGCAGTTATAGGTCACTATGGCAGGGGTGTTGCAGATCTGGTCCTAGCTGGCCTCCAGAATGTGAGTGAGAGGGGCTTCTGGGTCATGGGTAATGCTCAAGGGCTGCAGAAACTGAATTCCTTTGCAATTACTTCTTGCCGAGGGGTTACAGACCTAGCTCTCGAGGCAGTTGGAAAGGGTTGCCCAAATTTGAAGCATCTGTTACTTAGCAGGTGTTCCTTCATTTCTGACAAAGGAATTGTAGCTTTCACAAAAAATTCAGCATCTCTTGAAAGCCTACAACTAGAGGAATGCAACAGGATCACCCAATCTGGGGTTCTTGCTGCCATCTCGTACTGTGGGTTGAGATTGAAGGCCCTTTCCCTTGTTAAGTGCATGGGGATTAAGGACATAGTTTCAGGATTGAATCACCTCTCTCCCTGCAAATCACTACGATCTCTGTCCATCCGGGACTGCCCAGGTTTCGGTAGTGCAAGCTTGGCTATGGTGGGGAAGCTGTGCCCACAACTGCAGCACATAGACCTGAGTGGCCTTTGTGGAGTTACTGATGATGGATTTATGCCAGTGCTTGAAAACAATGAGGCTGGTTTGGTGAAGGTTAACCTAAGTGGCTGCATGAATCTGACAGATGATGCAGTTTCTTCCTTGGCTAGGCTTCATGGTGGGAGCCTCCAATTGCTAAACCTTGGTGGGTGCGCTAAGATTACCGATGAAAGCTTGGGTTCAATCGCAGTGAACTGTGAATTGCTCCAAGAACTCGATGTTTCGAAGTGTGCCATTACAGATTTCGGTGTTTCTGCTTTATGTTGTGCAAAACAGTCCAGCTTGGAGATTTTCTCTATGTCGGGTTGCTCTCAGGTATCAGACAAGAGCATGGTGTATTTATCAAACATGAGTCGGACTTTGGTGGGGTTAAATATCCAGCATTGCAACTCAATCAGCAGCAGCGCTATTGAGCTTCTTGTGGAGCGTCTCTGGAGATGTGATATCCTTTCCTAATTAGGGAAGGAAAGTAAATAGATTCAGGAGGTTTTGGAACGTCAACGACTCTCCACTGGTAGCCGTAGCAGAATCAGCAACATTAAAGCAAATTAGTCAGCTTATATGGGTAGTGAGGTATCTCGTCACGTAGTTTTTAGTCCCTTCTTATCTCCTGGTGCTTTGGTTGTTTTCCAGGGTTTTTGGCCGATCACTTTCTCCTTTTTTGCAGCTTTCCTTCTCATAGGAAAGCTGTTTGTAGTGTTTGGTTCCCATACCGGGGGAACCTCCTTCATGGCTATCATTCCCTGAGAATACTGTTACCTAGTCCTGGTTTTAGGGTTTCATCGTAAATTTGATTTCTCATTTCCAGTCGTGGTTTTTGGGTCACCGGGTGTTAGACACCTGATGTTTTAGCTTAGCCTCTCATTACTTGTTCTTGTGTGCGTCGGCTAAGCTTTGTTATAAGTCTGTTGTTGAGCCTGTCCTTGGTTTTAGAGTCTTCCACATGTTGGAATGCTGCATTCCACGTTATGGTTGGGTGTGTCGTCGGGTTCACGGTCTTGTTGTTGATGTTGCTTTTGGCAGTTTTAAGTGTGGTGCCTGAGATTCATGGGCTTTGGCAATGGTAGCAGCTTCTTTGTGTCTGCTTCCATTATGACCCTTGTTTGTGGTCGTTTTTTCTTACCAAGCCCTAGTTTTACAGGCTTCTGTATTAAACTGTACTATGCAACTTCAGAATGGAATGAAATATTTAGATTTTGTATTGTATATCTATGTTATATAGAATGGATTTTATTGGTACTGTGTGTTTAAGTTTATACTGTTGACATTCACTGCATTTAAAATCATACTAGCATGGAAATAGAGCCAACTTTTGTTGGTGGTTAAAAGAGAAATGTGAAGCAAACTCTGATATGAAGTTTTGAATTAAATCACGTTCTTAAAAATCATGGAGATTCTGCTCTGATTTTCTTTTTCCACCTTTGGTTCTGGTGGTTAGAAATATATTGGATACAATCCTGAAAACAGCTCAAAATCTGAAAAAATGGCGAAAAAGTTGAATTCAGCACAAAACAAAACAACATGAGAGTTCTGTGGTTGTAAAGTGTGTGGATGGATAGCTATTTTACTGATCATACAATCCTACAGAATCCATTAAAAAATAAACAAAATAGATAGAAGATAAGTTGGAGATCCTTGGAAAAACAAATCTCTATTTTAGTATTTTATATCACAAAAATAATCCATCTTCCCCATAAAAATGACTAAGTTCATACAGATTATGAAGTTCACCTGTTCTAGACTTGGGGCCCATCATTTTTTATGCTTATAAAGAAAATGGTTAAGTTGAATCAGGTCCAAGCGTTATCAAGTTGTCTAAGGGGCCATCATTTTGGTGGTTATGGATGCACTCTTAATTTTTTTCTCACAAATTATACATGTCAAGTGCATCAAAAGCTTATTGAGGGAAACTCAATAATATTTTAAAGAATGTTGTCAAATTTTTTAGTATCAAACATTTCTTAGTCTATTTAAAAAAAGAAAAAAAGAAAAAAAGAAAAAAAGAAAAAACTTAGTTGGTGCTTTTTTTTTTCTCCTTTTTCTTTTATGATAATAAATATTAATGGCATAAAATTGACGAGATTATATCTTTTGTCCCCATCTTGCATGTGCCTTCCATGTCCCTACATTGATTTTGACTTGTGGCATCCACATGGGCTCGAATCAACGGTTGATTTTTGGTAAGAATGTCATCCTCGCCACATGGATCATTCTCACCAAAAATTAGTTTATTCTAGGACATCTAACGCCATTAAAAGTTGATTGAAAATCAACCATTCATTATTCAATTAAAAGATAATTTTATCACCTTTTATTTATGATCATGGGATTAAAAGTTTTTAGAAATGACTGATTTTATGTGTGAATGATCTACTTCTGATGGGATTAAAAGTATTAGAAATGGCGATGAGAACAATCTCACAAAAACCAGTCGTTACTTCGAGTCCATTTAAGTCCAACAGGATAAAATCAACATGAGAACAAGGAGGACACATGCAAATGGGAACAAATTATTTGTGATTGTGCTGTCAGGGCAAGGATTGTAGAAAACCTCAAATTGGAGGGATGGGGGTAGGCAAACACCATAGTGAGACCTCAAAATATGAGGTTATGCGCTAGAGTTCTTGTCGGGCAGTAGAGTTGGGGTTTGAAAAAGTAATTTATCCCACACATTTCTCTCTTCTTTCTCTTTCATATTTTACCTATTTGAAAAAGCAATCTAGCGATAGAGATTGTACTGGGCAATAGACTTTGTATCAGGGGCTAGACTCTGTCGTCCTGTAAATTTTTTGTATATATTTCAAAACCCTTAAACTGCGATTTCAAATTTGAGACAATGATGAAGAGTTTGAGTGTTTGAGGTATCCATACCATAGGACTCATCCTAAGGTTTCCAGAATCAACAACAAGCTATATTTTGTGTTTGTAGAGTCTATAGAGAATCGGGCGAGAAGGTGGGTTGTAATATCAATTCATTATTCCTTGAAAAACCGAGAATTATAGTTCGCGTATAATACGCGAATTTAAGGGTAATGACCATGTATAACGGTTAGAGAGAAACATTTATTAATTATTAAGCCGTTACAAGTGGAAAACGTGGCGCGTGGAATGCATCTAAAAGGTTCGGAAAAATAATAATGACTTGAATTTTACTTACTAATCCATCCCTCTGACAAATTGACAGGTCACAAAAACTCACACACAAAACCGAACCACAACTTAATAAAAGGGCTAAAAGAGTCGGGTATGGTCCACTCTTCATATCTTTTAGATTGTCCCCATAATCCTCGGGATTTCTCCAAATTCAAATCTCGAGTTACATCCGACAGTTATTATTTGTACAGCTAAAAAACCCTTAGCTAGCTGAAAGCCTGAAACAGAGTTAAAAGAAGGGGTTTTGTGATTTTAGTCCCTATTTTTATAACCCTTATGTTTTTAATCCCTTGGATTAAAAACATTTGTGAATTTAGTCCTTAGTTTTTAAAAAGACAATACTAACCTTTAAAAACATTTTATTCCAAATATATCCCATATCTAAAAATCATTAACGGTCGACTTCATCACTCCGGCGACCGGCGACC
>MVGT01002433.1:152651-170595 GCA_002174775.1 Macleaya cordata
TAGGTGTGGTGGGATTGGGAATGACGGGAAAAGCGGTTTTGAGGATTGGATACATTGCATTTGGAAGGAGAAAGTAGAGATAGAGAGAGAGAGTTGGGGTGTAATGTATCTGTGAACACGACACCACCGAAAATATAAGGATTAGAGATAGAGAGAGAAAGTGAGACGAAACAAAAACTTCTCTATTCTTTCTCCTCGTTTTTTTTGCCCTCTCTGTTAGGGTTTCTAGTTTTCTTCTTCATCGTCTTTATCTCTCTCTAATGATCTCAGCTCTTCTAGTTTTCTGATGCATTCAACTGTTTATGATCTATACCTCTTCGTGTTGTTTTTGGAAATTTTTGCTCTCGATCGAGGGTTTTTGGGTGTTAATCGGTGTGGATTTAGTTCCTCAGAGGTTCTTTCTTTATACTCATGCCGACTCTCGTCAACTATTTCGGTGAGTTTCAGATCTTCAAGTTTATTATTGGTATTTTTGTTGTAGAGGTTGAATTTGAATTTTTATGTTTCTATTTGTAGATGTTTGTTCTTTGTAGATCGGGTTCAGTTTTAGGGTTTGTTTCTTGTTTTACATGATTTTCGTTGTTGTAGATCGTATTGTTTTGGCTTCCTTTGTAAATTAGATTAGGGTTCTCATAGTTGATCGTTTAGTTTTGGATTCTATGGCAGCTATAGCTTTGGTTTTAGCCTTTAACCTAGATATTGGATATGTTATATATTGATAATATATGGTTTCACATCCTATTTCGTTTGAATTTCGTGGCTTTGCGGCTGCGGATGCTTGTTGATTCTTCTTATTTGTTTATTTCTGATCAATTTCATATGATTCAAAAGATGATGATTGTTATTGGGGTGGGTATGACTTGAGATTTTGTGCAAAATTGGGTTTAAATTGTAGATTGGGTTGTTTTTCGGATGATTTTTATGATAGATTATTTTCAGTTGGTAGAGACTTGATGAAAGAAAATTTCATGAATCTTCCTCTTTTTCAAAATTTGTGTCATGAAATTACTGATGTAGAAGATCCTAGTTTATGTAAAGTTGTCTTAATAATTGTTTGGGAGTTTTTATGAATTAGGTTCTGGTTTTTGGTGTTTCAGGGGATGATGAATTCTTCCAAGGGGGAGCTTCTTACGCGAATCTCATGGATTCGAGCCCCTTTTTGTCTCTTCGCTCCCATGTGGATGTGTACTACCCTCCTCTCAAGAGGTCTCGGATCAGTGCCCCTTTCATTTTTGAAGAAAAGTTTGTGCCGAAGAAGAAGCCATCTATTGAAGTTCTCCCAGATGAGTGCCTCTATGAGATCCTCCGACGGTTGCCTGGAGGCCAAGAGAGGAGTGTATGTGCCTCTGTTTCCAAGCGTTGGCTTTTGCTTCTAAGCAGCATTAATAGGGCTGAAATCTGTAGCAACACTCAGTCTTTGAAGCTTAATGAAGAATTGGTTTCAGACAAGGCAGAAAAGGGTTTTGACCTTAATAAGGAGCCTAGGCCTGTTGATGACAATATTGAAATGATCCAAGATGTTCAAGAAGTTGAGAGTGATGGATGTCTCACAAGGTCACTAGAGGGAAAGAAAGCCACAGACATCAGGCTTGCTGCTATTTCTGTAGGAAATGGAAGCCGTGGTGGGTTGGGTAAGCTTTTGATCCGAGGAACAAATTCTACTCGTGGGGTTACCGATATCGGTCTTTCAGCAATTGGCCGTGGATGCCCTTCCCTTAGGGTACTTTCTCTGTGGAATGTTCCTTCTATAGGGGACGAAGGTCTAATTGAGATTGCAAATGGTTGTCACATGTTAGAGAAGCTTGACCTTAGCCAGTGTCCTTCAATTTCCAATAAGGCTTTGTTTGCTATTGCTGAAAATTGCCCCAATTTGGCTTCTTTAACAATTGAGTCATGTTCAAAGATTGGTAATGAGGGTCTGCAAGCAATTGGTCGATGCTGCCCAAATCTTCAATGCATCACAATTAAAGATTGCCCACTTGTAGGAGACCAAGGAGTTGTGAGTCTGATATCTTCGGCTTCTCATGCCTTACTGAAGGTAAACCTGGAGGTTGTGAATATCACTGATGTCTCACTTGCCGTTATAGGCCAATATGGAAAGAATGTTAAGGATCTGGTATTAACTGGCCTACAAAGTGTGAGTGAGAGGGGTTTTTGGGTCATGGGGAAAGCCGAAGGACTTCAGAAGCTTAAGTCCATTAAGATTAGTTGTTGCGGAGGGGTTACAGATCTAGCTCTTCAGGCAGTGGGAAAGGGTTGTCCGAATCTCAAGCAGCTTTCTCTTCGCAGGTGTTCAGTATCTGACGATGGTTTTGTTGCTTTTGCCAGGAGTGCGGCATCTCTTGAGAGCCTGCAACTAGAGGAGTGTAACAGCATTACCCAATCTGGGGTTCTCATTGCTCTGTCAAACTGTGGAAAGTTGAAGTCCCTTAACCTCGTAAAATGCCTGGGTATTAAGGATATTGTTTCAAGATTGACTCTTCCCTCTTCTTGCGAATCTCTTCGATCCCTTTCCATCCTTAACTGCCCAGGTTTCAGTAATGCAAGCTTGGCTCTGGTTGGGAAAATATGCCCACAACTCCAGTATGTAGATCTGAGTGGGCTTTGCGCGATTACGGATTCTGGGATCCTTCCACTTCTTCAGAGTTGCAAGGCAGGATTGGTGAAAGTTAACCTTAGTGGCTGCATGAATCTGACGGACACTGTGATTTCTGCTTTGGCTAAACTGCATGGTGAAACCCTCCAATTGCTAAACCTGGACGGCTGCAGGAAAATTTCCAATGCGAGCTTGGTTGCCATTGCAGAGAACTGCTCCTTGCTCAAAGAACTTGATGTTTCAAAGTGTGCCATCACCGATTTTGGAATCGCTGCACTGTCTTGTGCAAAGGAGCTCGAATTGCAGATCCTGTCCTTGTCTGGTTGCTCTCAGGTATCAGACAAGAGCCTTCCTTATCTGGCTAACATGGGCCAGACTTTGTTTGGTTTGAATCTCCAGCACTGTAACTCAATAAGCAGCGGCACAATCGAGCTGCTTGTGGAGCGGCTCTGGAGATGCGACATACTCGTCTAATAATAGAAGGAAGTGTAAGAAACCCTTCATGGTTGTGAAAGGCAAACACCAAGGGTGAAGGGTAGATTGGATCAAGAAGGTCTCCAAATCACAGATAGCAGTAGCAGAAGCAGTAGCAGCTTCAGAACTCTTCAGTATAGTCTCAGCGTACATGGGGTAGCATCCCACTTAGTTGTAGGTCCTTTTGGTGTCTTGGTTGTTTTCCAGGGTACTTTGGCAGATCATTTTCTCTCCTTTTTTTTCAGGTTTCCTTATCACAGGAAAACTGTTGCACAGGTGTTTTGGTTCCCTATTATTGGGGGAGCTACCTTCATTGCCATAGTTCCCTGAGAATACAGTTACCGAGTCATGGGTTAGGGTTTCTGTTACAGTTGGTTTTTCATTTCCTTTGATGGGGGTCCAAGTTTTCTTCCTACTACCGGGTGTGGGTACCTGGTGCTTTTTGGCTTTAGCCTCGCATTAGATGCGTATCGCTCTCTTGTTGGGGCTAAGCTTTACCTTAATATTCCTTAAATTCCTGTCTTTCGGTTTGTCTTTCCGTTCCGAGCTTGTTGGTTTGATCGAGTCTTCGAATAATGTTGGGAATCATGTGTTACTGCGTGATTGTTGTTGGGTCGAGTTGGGTCTCTGTTTCTCTTTCTTTCAGTAGTAAGTTGTTAATGGTTTGGGTTGTCTTTGTCGATGTAGTAGTATGTAGTTGCATTGGGGAGGCAGTTCTAGGTTTGATGCCCGAGGGATACAAGAGCTTTGGCAATGGCAGCAGGTTCTTCAAGTCTCTGCCATTACGACCTTTACAGTGGTCGTTTTTTACCCTTTTTACCAAGCTCTTGTTGTTTTACAGGCTTCTTTCTGTTGTGAACTGTAGTACTCGTGCAACTTCTTTATGTTATATGAATGAAATGTATCTTTGTGTTTACTGCTGTGTTACCCCTCTCTCTCTCTCTCTCTCTCTCTCTCTCTCTCTCTCTCTCTTATCTACATTGATTCTTTTTCCTGCATAAAGAACATAATTTGCTAACCATGGCTGTCGAAAAAAAAAGAGTTTTTTTGCTAAGCATGTTGGATACAGTGAAAACAAACCCAATAAGACTCCAGAGTGTGGTTTTATGGATGGGAACCTAGTCAGATTAATCTCGAGAACTGAATGCAAAATTTCAGTGAAGCTCTTGATCCTTCAATTGTTTTTTTGAAGAGCAACTTCTGATTCATTTGGAGTCTGGCTAGATCTTTTGCCTTAAAAGTTTATAAAGAGTTGGGCAATCGGGAGATTCTACAAATCTGTGAGATTTCAGTCTTTTCTCCTGGAAATGGCCCTGAAAATTTTCTTCTGTCGAACTAAAACATTATGTAATCTTTTCCGATTTCATCATTCATATGCCCATCCAGGTAGAATTCATATCTTCTTGCCTTCATTCTTATCTTCCGCTTCTGAAATTGGGATTGGTGCAAAGTCATTTCCATTTCACAGACTCTTCTCTCAAGCGGTTGGATCAGATCCCATCAGTTCTTCCACCGACGACATCAATGAAATCTGTCGTGTGCTGAGTGATTTCCGGAGTCCTCACCACGATATCGAATCGGCTCTCAATTCTTTCTCCACCAAGGTTTCAACAGATTTGGTTGAACAGGTTCTAAAAAGATGTAAAAATCTTGGAGTTTCTGCTCACAGATTTTTCATTTGGGCTAAAAAATTGCCGGGTTTCAGTCCCAGCAAAGAGAGCCATGACATTCTCATAGATATCCTTGGCAGCAGTAAACAGTTCCCTTTGATTTGGGATTTTCTTTCTGAGATCAAAGAAGAAGGAACTCATGAAATTCAGCCAGCAACTTTTTGGAATATTTTTCGAGCTTACTCTAGAGCGAATTTGCCGGCTGACGCCATTAGAGCTTTTAAGAGAATGGATGATTTCGGTCTCAAACCAAGCATTGCTGATCTTGATCACCTTCTGTTTACGCTCTGCAAACGCAAGCTTGTGAAATCTGCCCAAGAATTCTTTGACAATGTTAAGTATGAATTCGTGCCAAGTCCGAAAACTTACAGCATTCTCATGACGGGTTGGGGTGATTTAAGAGATTCTACTGAAGCACGAAAACTGTTCGATGAAATGCTAGAAAGAGGTTGTTCGATTGATATTGTCGCTTATAATACCTTATTGGAATCTCTATGCCGAGGGGGAAAACCAGATGAGGCTTACAAACTATTCCGCGAAATGGGATCTCATAATCTAACTCCGGATGCATTTACTTATTCGGTCTTTATTCGTGCCGCTTGTGAAGCAAATGATATTCACTCAGCTATTCGAGTTCTTGATAGAATGAGAAGGTACAATTTGGTTCCAAATGTGTTTACTTTCAACTCCATTATTAAGCTCTACTGTAAGAACCAAAGAGTTGATGATGCTCATCTACTATTAGATGAGATGATCGAAAGAGGCGTTAATCCAGACGTATGGAGTTATAATGCAATTCTCGCTTTCCATTGCGATCATTCCGAAGTTAATCAAGCCCTTAAGTTGATTTCTAGGATAGAGAAAGATTCTTGTTTGCCGGATCGGCATACTTATAATATGTTGCTTAAAATGTTGGTGAAAGTAGGAAGATTTGATCGGGCAATGGAAGTTTGGGAGAGTATGGGAGAAAGGGGATATTTTGCTTCTGTTTCGAATTACGCTGTGATGATCCATGGCCTTTGTAAGAAGAAGGGAAGAGTCGAGGATGCATGTAAATTCTTTGAGATGATGATCGATGAAGGACTTCCACCATATCATTGTACATGTACCCAGCTGAGGGACCGGCTTTTAGGTTTAGGATTTTGGGAGAAGACTCGGATACTCGCCGAAAAAATGCAGAGAAGTACGTCTTGTTCAATCCAAGAGTTATCCAGCACAATGAAGGGTGAAAAAACTGAGAGAGAATCAAGAAAGGAAAAAGAAGAAGAACAGAAACCAAAATGGTATGAAAATTCTGGATAGATTCGATGGAACAAACTTCTTGTTTAGTTGAACTTTTGAAATCAACTTTAGATTCAGCTCTATACTTGTTTTTTTTTTCCATTCAGAAGGAAAAAAAATGTTGTAATTTGTAGGAAAGTAACTTCTCAGAAGTCAGTTTTATACACATTCTTATATTGAGATGGTCTAGATGAATCTCTCCTTTGTGTAGTATAGTAGTAGTAAACATGCAGTCTCTGGAGATGGTATAACCATGCACCAAACAGTATCTTGCGGAGAGCCGTTTGCCGGAGGAAGATAGAACAGCAGACGGTAACGCGCAGGCACCCCTTGCTCGAGCTCGACGATGATCAATCATTGTCAGAGAGCTGAATTTGGACCAACCTACAAATCAACATGTATTTTTTTTTTTACTTTCCATTTGTGGATGTAGGTCGATGACCGAACTACGTTAATTCTAAATGTCTCCCTCTTCTTTAGTTTGAACTTTGAATAGTACGTAAAAAAAAAATCCATTGAAATAAGGTGTAGAGGTTTACATCAACAGAATTAGAATCCAACTGATGTCATCAAATATATATGTCTCAAAAAAAATTGAAATTGCTCGTCATTGTTACACTCCTAATAAAAACAGCTCACCTATAAGGTGATCCCAAAAAAACAAACAGATACACAAAATTTCATGTCCTATTTCTCAAATATTCCCCAATTTAAAACATTTCAAAGACCAAACTGCCAAGAATTCAAATTTTCATGGATTCATGATTTCAGGAATTTTTTTTATGGTTTCCAAACAAACCAAAGGATTCATGTTTCCTAGAATTAATGTTTCCAAAGATTCATTAATCCTTGGGAAACATGAAGTCTGCATCCAAACACAATATTAAGAATAGAAAATGAATTAGTGCTCCACTGGAGATAAAAACACAGACTTTTTTGCCGATTTGCAGTGAGAAAACGAATTAGTTGTTCCACCAAGGATTGAAACTTCAAACTTTGGAGATAAAAAGCTTCTCTGTCCAGGGGAGACAGATAATACAACATGCATTTATATCAACTTGGCCATTTGCTTGTTCAACTCCAGGAAGGATAGAAAAGAAGAGAAAAAGATGATTGATTCCCATTACCGGTCTTATAACTAGCAAACCCAAACTCATTTGACCCCTATTAACGGTTTTATAACTAGCTGAAGCGTGCCGTGAAGCTTCACCGCCACATCAAGGTGACAGGATTAGGAACTATAGCCCTCCGTACCCGAAACAGGGAAACAAAAAAAATATGATAAGCGTAATGAATTTTTCTAATTGCTATTAGCACTGAACAAGTCCAGCATTAGAACAAACGTGAGAGTTTCTGAATTTATACAAGCACAAAAACTTTGATTTTAAATTTGATACTAGTATTTTAAAACTAACACTTTTACAAACTTATTGATGATTGATCATCTTCTAGATTTATAACAACTCGCACACCATGAACTAGTCTTATTTGCTGTTGTTTTCAGTATCATATGTTCACAAAACTTGGCATAGGATATCCTGTTACACATACCAAACGGAGATTTAAACTACTAGCAGGGGAATAATACACCATACAGGAGAAGGTTTCCTTGGAGAGGTTCAGCAGCAATTGAGCATTTAGGGCCTTCGAAGAATCGTCTCCACGTGCTTATTGATTTGCGTCACACCCTTAGAATTGGATCAGCAAGTCATTGTTCTAAGCAATTCAGATTTTTTAGTATCTTCTGTTGGTTTCCAAATAATATGCTCGAGTTTAGAGCACAAATTTTTGTAGAACTGTTGAAAACAGATGTAGAATATTATTACTGAGTCGGTAAATAGATGCAAGATATCCTATGTTCTACATGAAATGTACCATATAACTCAAAAAGTAAATGGTTATCAGTGAGTCAGTAAATAGACGCAAGATGTCCTGTGTTCTACATGAAATGTACCATATAACTCAAAAAGTAAATGGTTCTCAGTGAGGCAGTAAATACAAGCAAGTTGTTCTGTACTACATGAAATGTACCATTTAACTCAAAAAGTAAATTGTACCAGGCTACCAGTAGTGTCGTGGTCGTCTAGTTGGTGAGACCCATAAATCATGATGACCAATGTGTTCTAATCCCAAACTGAGATTGGTGGTTGGTATATGTGCTCGTGGGCAGCTTTCCCTTGCAAGTCAGGTTTCAAGGGTACGTTCTATCCTTGGGTTCATAGCAATTGGTATCATGCCAGGACCACCACGCCATGGGTCCAAGTTGTGGAAAGGGCGACCTATAGGGTATAGTGCCATTGCAGCAAATACTGGTGAGTGGAGCCACTTGCAAGGAACGTCTACTGTCGGACCAGTGTCCAGTGTCGACAGTGTGGGCAGCCATGGACATTGGCTTCGAAAGCAGGTGGAATGTTACAATCTCACATCAACCAAGTATGGGGTTTGGTGGTGGTTATCTGAGTTCTCAGGCACCATTCCATTGTAAGCCGGTTTTCAGGGGCATGTTAAACATCGAATATATATGCTTTCCATTGAATGATAATTACAATTTTATCTAGGAGTCTGCGGTGGGTCCTTGACCTGGTGAGTAAGAATGCATGATCAGTATGACCATGGGCTACATCCCAATCAAGAGATTTGGCCACGAATGATGAGAACCCACCTCAATTCATGCAGGAATAGTGTAAGTGTATGCATAAGTGTATGTGGTGCCAGACATCAAATACAAGGGCTCCTGAAAACTTCAGGATGGCAGACACCAGAACAGGAAGTTGGATTCAAAATCAGATGATATGCAAGCTAACCTTGTGATATTCAAGAGTATCCCCAGAGGCTTTCCGAACATCCACCATGAAAAGGGAAGGCGCAACTTCGAAAACCTGACTCGAAGAATAACAAGGTTCAGTTAGAACTTAATACTTCAGCAGGAACAATAGCTTCTCCATGAAGAATAATACTGAGGAGGTTTTGCAAGTATCAGTTATGGAAAAGGCACCTCCAAGACAACTGCAAACTGTCCGATCTTATTTGCAGATGTTCCTTCAAGTCTCATCTGCACTAAGATAATAACGGATTTAGGGAAACAGGCAAACAGCACCAGATCAAGGATAGAGTTATATCAAAAGCACAAGGAAGCATAGATGGAATCATCCATGAGACAGAATACAGGCACTCATTCTCTCAAAAAAGAATACAAGCATTCATCCCCAAATATGAGTAACCTTATAGTCTGTTTGGATGAGGGATTTTAAGTAGGGATTTTGTGGGGTCCAGAGATTTGGTGGAAAACTAGTTAGAAATCATGTTTTAAATCTAACTAGTTTTCCACCAAATCCATGGTCCCCACAAAATCCCTACTTAAAATCCCCCATCCAAACAGACTATTAAGGAATTTTGGTTTGGAGAAGAACGAAATAGTATCACCAGACCAGTAATATTTTCCCGAACAGAGGAAATCTATGAAACCCGTCAACTGGGCCAGGAGAACAGTTCACAAAAGTGAAGCAGTATGTTATGCCATAGATTGAGGCTGAACGCGACCCAAGGTCCATGGCTTGGAAGAGAAATCCTAATTTAAAACATATTCGCAGAAATAGTTTTCTTCTTCAAGAAGCACTCACTGAAGTCCCACAGACATCATATAAATAAAGAGGATCACATAAGTTGTTTGACGATCATTATCACCCTTTTGCCATCCTATTCTTCAGGTGTCTTTATCCATGAGCGAGAAACTTCAACAAACTTCTATTGCTTTCAATCAAGGTTTTCTACTTTCTTTAGTTCTTTACTAGCCTTCGCCTACAAAGCTTCCATGTGTTCCTAAACCTAGTACCTTTTGCACCCCATGTGATTAGTTGAAGACAAAGTCCCACAAGACTTTGCACATATGAGCATTAAGTGCATGAAACTATAATTACATACAGACAGAACTTTTATATGTTGCTTGCTATAACTTGTGTGGCACAGCCCATGTATGCTTCTTACTTTCAAGGACAGTTGCTGGTCAGGTCTTTTGAGTAACACTGTAACATATGCTAAAAAATTAGGGGTCCTCTATCGGAAGGACAAGGCAAATGGTAATATCTTCTATTTTCTTGAAATTTAAAGATGGAGGTTTGTGCTCCTCTACATGGGGTTTTATCCTCTGCTAGTTTCAGGACCTCCGTCTTTGTTAGACAGGCATAGGAAGCTTTTTGCCCTCTCACTATCATACTACGGTTGTCCATCCAGCAAAATTATTGTAATGGGAAACATATTCAATCTAGAATACTGAACTGAAGATGCAGAAGTGACCAGTATCTTTTCGGTTACCTTGTAGTTACGGGAGTGGACCTTGAGATGCATGGATTCTGCAACGGCTTCAATAGTTGAAATGATGACTTTCGCTGGTTTTCGGGAAACAAAACGAGTTTGTCTTTTTACATAGTCCTGACCAAGAGAAGAAAGTTAATTAGCTTAGATCCATTTTCCAAGATCATGTTCTATTCCCTCAATCTAGAAATACTGAACTGAAAGTTAAATATGTGCACAGATCAGATGTCCATTTATCAAACAATTTGCAACCAACATACTGCTAAAGCTAATGTTAGGGATCTACAGAGACAGGAACATACTGCCAAGTTGTATGTTCTGCATACCAAACGAAGTTATATGCCATCAAGACTGAAAACATACAGGTTGAGACTTGGGAGATAAAAGAAGACATGTTTATAGTACAAATACTGAACTGTATAGAGACGTACCTGTCGCCTATCAAAAAGTGCTGATAGATTTAACCCTTGTGATAGGGTAATCATCTCAAATGCATTCATTATCAAAGGGCCCTGATCATTATCTCCCACTTTCTCAGAGACGTATTGATCCTGCAGCATACCGTAGTGATACCAAGTATAAGCTACATAGATGGATAGAAGTGAAAAGGAAAAATGGCAGAAGGTAATCATATGATGCTATTTAGATAAACTTCTAGTAGTAAGCAGCAAACTTATCATGACCTTTGTTGGCGAAATGACAACATTGAACTATGAATTTTAACACTGCAAACATTTTAAATTTCTAAATGAAAGATAACTACAAGAAGTGTACAACCAACCTCAATGTCATTAAAAACGGCACAAACATCATCCAAATTGACTTCTTCGTCTTCACCGTGTCTAACAGCCACATAATTTTTCCTGAACCATGGATCACGTTTTATTTCCTCAATACGTATTCGCTGCATGAACATGTGAAAGAATAATAAAAAATGAATGAAAAGAACAGAAAAATCAAACTTTCCAGTTTCATACATCCCAGAATTTTGAAAGAAATAATGCACACTAGGAAAGTTCGTTGTGTTTCCCTAGCATAATAGTTGGTTAAACAATAAGTTATTCATACTAAATTCTCACAGACAAGCATTCATCTACTGCAGCCAGTCTGACAAAGACAAGCTGTCGATTATAACATGTTTGTAGTTCTCAGAACACGAACCTTATAATATGACGCAACAACGGAATCTGCTTCATACGAGGACGTAAAAGCATGGCCTACTATAGACTCAACTATAGGCCCTCCATAAACCGACTTTGGATCAATTTGATCCATTAAAATAATCAACAATAAAGATTAGTTATCATAACAAAATTGGACGAGCTCAACTGCTCGAGAATATTCATGGATTTAGCTTGCATATATAACTTAGCATCTCATAATGCGAAACTGAAAACTTGACATATGGATTTTTAAAAAAGCTTTTATTACTAACTATATGGATTTCAAACCATGTAGTTTGTCATTATTTTAACTCTTGATATCTTGTAAGCATAGTATATTCTAAGTCCAGAACTGTATGGAGAAATTTAGGGCTGCAAGGAACTATTGGCACTTATTCATACAGATTGTAAATAACGAAAACATGAAATAAGCCAGTGAAAGGAGCGAAATTTTGAATACTCAACTGTTTTAGGATTGGGGTCAAGTATTCTATGTATCATTGACTTTACCCCAGGAGAGAACCAAATTGGAGAAGAAAACTCTGCCGCATTGATCTATACATGAACCACAAAAGTAAAAAAATTGCCAGGTCTGAATTACCTTCATCAATTTTAGATAAATGTGTCATCAAGTAACAAACACGAAATGCACTAATCCTTGGTCCACCCAAATTCCAAAAGAAATACAAAGGGACCTTACCTTCTTGTATAAGGCAGGAAGGTCTGTCTCATCAAACGGGAGGTATCCAGCCATTAGGACATAGAGGATAACGCCGCACGACCACACATCAGCAATGGACCCATCATAACCTTGGTGACTGAGCACCTAAAGGAAAATGCTGCTTATTTTCAGGATCGAGACAGCAGAAATTTATTGAAAGCATGAGAAGTAATTTATTTGATTTCACAATGCTTATATACATAATCCTTACCATGATAAGCAATAAAATTTCAAAAGTTACCATGATACCTAAAGAAGTAATACTCTCCCTCATTCATTCATCTCCAATGCAAAGAAGGAAAGAAAGACATATTAGAGACAGAACCATTGTGAGTGGAAAAGGACTAAAGAAAAATAGGAAGAAAGTACTCTCCCACCTGATCTGTTGGAAAAGGATCAAGCAGAAGAGTAAAACAAAATACAAATTCACATAATTTGGCAATTGATTCACCCACAAACATCTGACCCCCTTATCATTATCTTCCAAAAAGTTAGTCAGAGTGTGTAAATACCCGGTCCAGAAAAAGTTCACCTAATTTAGTAAGAGTTTCAGCGATCTAATTTCTCCTCCTTCTCTCCCTAAGTACCTGTTTGACACCGCCAATAATATGGAGAACAATAATAGATAATAGGTGGATACACTGTTTTTGAGAAGAAGCAAAGAATTCATTTATTGAGAAAAGTTTACACAAGCGCTATTCCATCAAAGGAAGGAACGAAACGTTACAAAGATTCTAACAAAGCATCCCATTTGAAGACAAAATCCTCAAATCTAAAATGATTCGCCCAATCTAAGCCACGGCTCCAAGAAAAAATAAACCCCTTCAATAACAAAATAATCTTCTCGAAGACCACTTCTTCTTCTTTAAAGATAGCGTTGTTTCGTGTCTTCCATAGGGTCCATATCACCGCGTGTGGAACTGCCAGCCACAGTTTCTTTCCCCTTGCTGGCAGTTTCACCGATGGCCATATGTGCATCAGTTGTTGCACAGTCTGTGGCATACACCATTGGACGTTGAAAGAAAACGCTACAAAGTTCCAAATTGACGGAGCCATCTTGCAGTGGAGTAAAAGATGGTTAGCTGTCTCCTCCTCCTTCTTGCACATCTCGCATCTATTGGCTAGCTGTCTGCCACGGCGCTTCAGGCTATCGATCGTTGGTAGCTTCGAAAGGCAAGCAGCCCATGTTGCAAAGGTGACCTTCGAAGGTGGGGATACTCCTCCATACGCTAGCCGTGGGGAATTCGATCAGTGGAGAGGGGAACCATGAATTATAGCAGGAGGAAACCGAGAATTTCCCCTTGTGTGGATCCGGGATCCACACTCTTTGGTCTTGTCTATTCTTGTTCACCCGCACCTCATAAATAAAACCAAAGAGTTCACTTACCGAGTCCATCTCCCAATCATTTATTAGTCTCCGAAATTGAATATCCCAACCTTGGCTCTGTCCCTCTACTGACCAGAATTCTGCCACTGACCCCTCTTGGTTTGACGATATTGAAAATAGTGTTGGGAACAATTCCTTAAGCGGCTGGACAGAGCACCATTTGTCATACCAGAATCTTAAGCTGCTCCCATTACCCATCTGTTCCTTAACACCCCTGTTAAACAGTGTCGTACTTTGCTTGTCTCCCGGATACGACAAAATTCTGGGATCAGTTGTCACATCCATCCTAGGATTTGACTTATCTCCCGGAGAGTCCAGCCTCTCAAACCTGACAGCGTTATACCCATCGTGTACTTTCCCCTGACACTCAGTATCTGGTCCCAAGAAAGTACCAAAAAGTCCTTCTCCGATCGCCACTGCCGCTCCTGGTCTCGCCGGCAGAGATACGGCTACTGAGAATACCTCTCCTTCTTCCACTACTGGTATCCTACTGGGGATTGTGTATCCGTCCTTCCTTCGAACCAAAATTTTTGCCGCCGATAGATCTAAAAACTCAACCGCGTCTGAGTGCATGGTAATCAACTCGGCAAAGCCACTCACCAGACCCGCCATAGTATCTCTTTTCCACATATGAAAAGGTAGGCCTTTCAGCGATAGCCATCTCTCCTCCACGAAACTCCCCTCCGGAATACTATTACATCCTGGCGACCAAAGGTTGAAAGTCACCCTTGCCGAAGGGAGTTGAATCGCTTTCGCATTTAGCAGTGTCGTCTCCACCTCTTCCTTGTCTGTGATCAAGATCGCCTTTCCTACCGCAAACGGTGAGAATCTAAATTCCGAGGTACCCAAAAACGAGGCAATCCCCTGCTTACAAGCTGTGAAAGAAGCTGTGATAGGTTGGAGTTCTACCACCACCTTGCTGCTAAAGAGCAGTAACAAGGGGTAGGAGGGTGGATGAGGTTTAGTAAAGGTTTGGGGGATCTCCACTGGTTTTGTAGGTCCCACCATAGGTTGGGCGGAGGGGGGTGGTGCAATCACTGGTTGTGGCAGGGGTGGTAGGGTTTCCAAGGTGGAGGGGTAGGATAAATTTCCGGATTGGGGTTGCTCAGGAAGGGCGGGGGTTGCTGATACGACATAGGTCTGCATGGGGGTTGGGGTTGATGGTAGGGTTGCTGAGGTAAAGGGATCTGAGACTGTTGAGGGGGTTGAGGGTTATTAAAGGTTTGGAGAGGGTGCTGATTGTGAGCAGGGTACCAAGGTAGTTGAGGGCTAGGGTATTGCAGTTGAGGGGGGAAAAAAACGTGGCTTGAGGGGGTAGGTTTTGACGTTTGGTTGGCCGGAAAGTGGACAGTATTCGCAAGGGGGGGAGGTGGCGGAGGAGGTTTCTGGGCTCCTTTCCTGAAACTCTAGGGGATCATTTCCTCGAGCGCGGAGGCTAGGCTTATCCAGCCTCCTCGTTGGTATCCCGTCGGGAAACAGAGGGATCTTCTCTGTTTCGATTCTCCCAATTTGTAAGCTCTGATGAAATCACCACCCCGATTCTTCACCTTTTCCCAAATCCATACGCAGTCCACATCTCGGAACTTTTCCACTTCGTTATCTGGCGGTGATTTTCCGGCATTAAGTCGCAAAAACCACACCAAACTCGCTATTGCGGCAAAGCTCAACGACATGTCCCATGTGTACCCTCGCCCTCTCTCAAAGATCGTCAGTCCGGCGTCACCGTCTCTGACGAGGTCGAAAGTTTTCCGGTCGATGGCTAGCAGGCGTTTCGGTGGTGAAAACATTTCAGTTCTTCCTGGATTTTAAATCTTACCACTCATTACATACTAAGAGTAAATTTTGGAGAATCCAAGCTCGTAGAAGTACAGTCTACAGCAAGTATTAGATCCAAAATCAGGTCTTTAACTTCGTCTTCCCAATTTTCATAATTTTCTATTTATCGTGGATAGACTCAACCAAGTAATATTGAGAAGCGCATAAACACAATGCAAGTAGATCTACACCTTTTGAAGGATCCATAGGTGGATACACTGTTCCTACACACTGAAAGGGAGAAACAAGAGTTTGACGAGGTAGACAGGCATAATAAGTACCACAAACTGCATCTTAAGTCAAAGAGAACTAAATTTTACAAATATATAAATAAATAACAAAGGCTACAATTTACTCATTCAAATAACACACTTTCTTTCTCCTGGCAGACGGACAGTTAGAGAACATTATTATTTTTTTGATGAATATCCAATTTACTCAATATCATCTTGAAGGTACAACAGGAAGGGTACCTCAGGTGCAACATAGTTTGGGGTTCCACATGTGGTACGAAGTAGTACTCCCTGTAGACAGCCAAAAACAACAGTAAAGATGCATAGTTTTTTTTTGACAAGAAATGGATGAGGATACATAGTTAAAAGTGAAACTGTTGGGACTTGCTTAACGCGACGAAAAAAGTCAATGATGCTTACTTGTTCAGGTAGTGCACTGAGTCCAAAGTCCAAAATTTTCAAGTTTCCTTGAGAATCAAGAAGAAGATTTTCAGGCTACACGCAAAAAATAAAAATGATCAGGGTATCTGGCAGAAGTGTAGCACTGCCTCTCAACATACTGAGCGACACATTAAGCATCATAAAACAACAAACCTTCAAATCTCTGTGGTAGACACCCTTACTGTGACAATAATCTACGGCATCTATTAGTTGCTGAAAGTATCGCCGAGACTCATATTCATTAAGTCTTCCTTGGTGAACCTGCATAGCCATAACAGTGATAAAAGAATGAAAATTTTCGAGCACTTCAAAAATGCTAATCTTCAGAAGTCTTACAATTTTATCAAATAGTTCTCCTCCAGTGACGAATTCCAAAATGATATATATCTTTGTTCGGCTAGACAAAACCTGATAGTCACAACAAGAAAAAGCTTGAGAAAAGAAAAAAAAAATACCCAAAAAGGTTTAGAAAGACTGGTTTTTCAAAAAATCATCGAAATCTAATAAGGTAAGAATGTATAATCGCAACAGTCATTCATATTAAGCAACTATAACATCAACCATACCTCATGTAACCTAACTATGTTAGGATGCCTCACAATCTTCATTATGGATATTTCTCTCTTAATCTGCAAACAAAATCATGAATAAGTTATCCCAATTGAGATATGCTGGCTTCAAAAGGGACCAGCAAAAATCAGGGATAGTGTTTACAAAGGTTAACCAGTAATTCTTCCTTGATTACAGCAAAATCTCACCACTCAACATTCAAATTATCATAAATAACCACCAACATGCTCTAAACTTATTCCATTTTGAAGAACTAAATTAATGGTGCAAAGATTATCTACTTCGAAAAAGGAAATCACTCTAATGAGATTAATTGCAGAAACGTGGTAACAAGTTGAGATTGAGAAACAAGTTTTTACCTGATCCACCATCTTGTGCTTGAGAATAGTACTTTTGGCCAGAACTTTAATGGCGACATTTTCTCCAGTCTCAGTATTCTTAGCGAATTTAACCTTCGCAAAAGTACCCTCACCAATCGTTCTGCCTAGTTCATACTTCCCTACCTTTCTGGTCACCATATTTTGTTCACTATCTCTTCAATTTCATTTCCTCAGAGAACTCCAGTGAAGTTATCTGGAATTCTCAATCGATATAGAACCACAAAATGGAAAATCTCCAAAGGATGATCTAAAATACAGATACAACATAAGTTTAAATAACCCGATCACGAACCAGAACACAAGATAAACCAATCGAAAACATTAAAAGCAAAATCTTCTAAACAATCATAATTCAAAAAAAATAAGTAGAAAACAACACAAACAGATAAATTTAACAGCCCTAGGTTGAAAAAAAAATTGCGAAATGAGAATCCAAAGAAAATGAAGTAAAAAAAAAAGTACTAATCAGAAAAAATGGAAATCAAAATACAGATGATTACTGGAAGTTTTCTTACCAGAAGAACTGATTGAAGATATAAGGCGTAGATTTTTCTTTTTTTTTTTTTTTTAGGGAAATTGAGGAAGAAATCAGATCGAAGAAGGTCTTGTTAATGGCTATAATGGAAGTTCCTTGGTCTAATTTAAAGAGCTCTCGCCGCTAAAAATAACTTTTAGAGAGAGAAAGAGAGGTAAGAGAGAGAAACAAGAATTCTAAGAACAGCTAAGCAGCAAGAAGATGCATTGCCACGTAATAAGCGCTCGTGTTATCGTCACTGGTTTGATTAATATTTAATAAGAAATTGAAAATTGGGCATCCTCGTGTCGCATATTATAGGGCAGCCAAACCGTCATGTCATCTCTCTATTCTGGAATATGAATATTATGTAGACTTTTTTTATTAG
>MVGT01000305.1:28769-81561 GCA_002174775.1 Macleaya cordata
GAGAGTTCTCTAAATTGAATCATCCTATGAGTGCACTTCTAGCAGGATTGTTAGAAGCAGGGTTGGTGACTCGCAGGGAACCATTACCAGTGCCCGAAACTCCTCCTCTAGGGTATAATCCAAGTCAACATTGCGATTTCCACCAGGGGCCAGGTCACTTGACTGACAATTGTTGGGCACTTAGGCATGCAATACAAAACTTGTTGGACAATGGGAAGATCTCTATGGAAGGGGTGCAAGTACCCGGGAAGCCTAACATCAACACGAACCCGCTCCCGAATCACCAAAATAATGGGGGAAGGAACGTAAACTATATTGAGACAGAGGAGTCTGAAGATCCCATGAAGCTGATTCGAAAGAGGGAATCCGCGAAAATTGCGACAACCTACGATACACCTCCAGTTACAACAAGTGTGTATCAAGTTGGTGAGTCTAGTCAGAGACCTCTCACCCTCAATGAGCTTGCGGCCAGGGGCAGGAAGCTAGAATTGGAAAAACTCTGGCCAGTTCAAACTAAAGAAACGACCTGAGCTCAAGAAGAGGAACGAGAGAATCAAGTTCCTGAAGCCAGTCCAGTTACAACAGAAACCCCGTTGTTCACAATCAACAAGACGACCCCCGTTGGATTCAAGATACTGTCAAAAGGAAAGACCATCAGAATGGAGGATTTGTCAAGACCCCCAGTCAATTTAGCAGAAAGTTTTATCCAAAAAATTCAAGATCACACTTGGACAGACCCAATGAAGAAGGAATCCGACGAGGAGTGTCAGGAGGTTCAACATCAGACTAGGACAGGGAAAACTTATAAGCCAGCATACTTGAGAGTTGAAAATCCAGCAGCAGTGGCCAGAGGTTCACTCTTCTAGGTTTTTTCACAAAAGCCTAGGGAAGAAAAAGACAAGCTGGTAGTGGACCAACTTTGGGGAACAGAAGCCAACATGTCCGTTTGGGGTCTACTTAAAGCTTCTAACAAACATAGAGAGGCACTCTTGTCTACGCTTAACGCCATACAGGTAGACACTGGAATAACCCCAGAAGAATTGGTGGCAACTGTGGCCCAAGTCAGAGGAATCCCAGCGATATCATTCTCAGATGAGGATTTGCCAACAGAAGGGGCAAATCACAACCAGGCATTGAACATCACAGTCGGTTGGAACCATCTAATCATCCCACTANAAAAAAAAAAACATGAAGGGTCGCAATAGTTGGCATGCAGAAGTCGTCTGCTTCAGCGCAATTGATGGGTTTGTTGAATACTAATCAATGAATAAACTGCACAGGTGCACATATTCCAAACTCACTCCATTTATTTCATCTTGTCTATGCGGCGACTAATAAGTTTTGCAGAAAAATAGCACCAACGACCCCTTAGTGGGGTAAAAGAAAAAAAAAAGGGGCCCATCGCTAATAGAGTTCCTTTGTTTTCATTTTTAGGCAGACGAGGAAGCCACGATCAATCCTCTTCTTTTCCTCCATGTCCGTCAGCAGTATCGTTTTCAGGTGCTAAAGGGAGGAAGGAAGTACGCCATGGATGGTATCCCTCCACACGTATAGGATTCTTCACTGGAAACATTGGTGCTTAATCAAAGGTCATAGATTCCAAGAGCGAGCGATGGCAATAATGATGCGAGAAATGACAAGAGCAGGACCAAAGAAATTACCGACACGATGTTGTGACTATATGTCCTCTGTGTAAAGCTCAAGATCGACATGATGTTGTAACCATGTGTGTTCAGAAACTCCAGATGCACAGGCCAATAGTGAAGATGCCAGTGAACAACCCTGTTGGACAAATATTGCAGCCAACCTACTGTGTCTTCTTGTTGACGCTCATGATAGCCACGCTCCCGGTGAACTCGGATCACGTTCGAAGTTGACACACGATTTTTGATGGCGCTGCTAAGCCGCAGGTGCTCTACAAGCCATATCTAAAAAAGAACCAAAAAGATTTAATATCTCAACAGTGATGAAGAGTGCACACAAAAAAGGGTGCATGAACATATTCAATGGGAGAAATGATACAACCAATTCATCTCAGTTTTTAGTCAGTCAAACAAGATCAATGAAGAAGATGAAGTGTTGATATAATTGAGTGGTGTAAAAATCCTAGCATGACGCACGAATCCCTCGGTAATGATTAAGCAAGAGATCTCACCTAGCCATCTGGGTAAATTAAAAATTGCTAAAATGGATCTTTCAAAAGGAAAAATGATCTGGTTTTCAAAATAATCTTTCAAACCACACACAACCCGGCAAAATGCCAAAAAAATTGCGGACCACTCCTCGCTATGGCAAAGTTGGCAGGAGCACGCATGTCCAGCGACCGTCCGACCAAGGACCACAATACAACACAAGTCTACACACAATCGTAAGGGCCGAACTAGCTCGGAAATAGACCGGCGAAATTCGTGCCCCGCTCCGGCTGACTACGAACGGTTAGCCGAATTCACATCCTAGATCATTCGACTTTTATGCTTGACCATTACATCGATGCGCAAAAATCAGGAGTCGTCGGCCTCGCCATTCAACCGCAACCGGTCTCTGGCGAGGAGGGGCATCTGAAGACGCCAAATTTTTGCACACCCCAGAAAATACCCATTTTGGTCGCATCTTAGTTTACGTGCAAAATTTAATGAAAAATTGGATTAATGTGACTAAGCAGGCTTCACTCTATTAGTCCAAAATTCGGCTCAAGGCCGGAACGAGAAGAGAACCAAATCTTGAGGAACCCCGAACTCAGAATGGAACCGGTTCAGTCGAGGAACCGTAGGATTTTTTTGTTTCTAATCCTTGGGCGTCGCCACGTGTCGCGACGGGATTGGCCCATCCCAAATTTTCTCAAATCAACTATCTTTGTCAAAAAATCAAATTTCAAATTGTGGGACCTATTTTCATTTTTATTTAAAACACATAAAATAATAAAAATATTTAAAAACACAAAAAAAAGAGAAAAAGAAAGAAACGTGGGAGACAAAGAGAGAGCATGGAGAGATGGGAGAGAGTATGGGAGAGGAACAAGGAGGTGTGGGGCGTGGGTGACAGCCACGCACCTCCCCCATTGTCTCCTTGTTATGTTGTCGACATTGAGAGAGATAAGATGGAGATGAGTTCTGAGAGTGGGGGAGGGAAAAAATCGACAGATTGAGAGAAAAAACCAAGAGAGCAGAGACTGATAGGGAGATCGAGAGATAGAAAAAACGGAGAGAGAGAAATAGAGTTGAGAGAGATAGAGAGAAATCGGACGTGAGAGAGAACAAAAAAAAAGAGAGAGCGAGAGCAGCTGAGAAAGATCGACAGAGAAAAAGAAAGAGAAGGAAGAAGGAGGAAGAAAAAAGAAGAAAAGGAAGAAAAAAAATTCGTCTGCTAGCAGACGTTGAGGTGGAGAAGAAGAAGGGAGGTGGAGAGAGAGAAAAAAAAAAGGGGTTTTCTTTAAGTTTTTGATTTTTTTTTAAAAAAAACAATAAAAAAAACCAAAAAAAAAAAACAGGAAAAAAAGCAGCAAAAAAAAAGGTTTTTTTTTCTTTTGTTTTGTTCGAAAAAACAAAAATCAGAAAAAAGTGTTTTTTAAAAAAAAAGCAAAAAAAAACAGAAAAAACAGAAAAAAAACATAAAAGGAAAACAAGTTTTTTTTTTCTTTCAAAAAAATAGTTTTGCAAAAAAAGGGAAGCAATTTCAAGTTTTTATTTTCAGTTTTTTTTCTCTCTCATGCATTGACTGGAAAAATAGTTTTGCAACATCCCTAGAATTTTGGTTCTCTCTTTTTGGTCACGCAGTGGGGCCCGCTTGTCATCCCCATCGCACATCGACACGGTGGGAGATTTCTTGCAGTCAAGACGACGGGCTTGCGCCGACTAGGTGATAATCCCTATCTTCTCTTGTATTTTCTTTTATTATTGAACTTATATTTTATGTGATGAAACGGGTGATGTAACGATGCTTTAATGGTTCAATGAAATATTGCATGCAATTTTTTACGATAAAAATGTGCTAAATGTAAATTTCATTTCATGTGATTTTTAGCATGTATTACGTGATATATGTTAGTTTTGCATGAAATAATTAATGACACGCATGCCTACCACATGATGTTTACGTGAAACATTGATTAAAATCTTGGCATTAAATATTTTGCATGATGCATGCATGAAATAATCAAGCATGAGGTAATGTGATATTGTTCATATGGATCATATTACATCTTTTTTACAACATGGGTTAGTATCACTACTTTACCATGTTTAATATGACTGATATCATGCCTGTGACATCATCATTTTTGCAAATGCATTTTTGCCAAATGAACATAACTTGCTCTCCCATTTTGAGATTAAAGTTTTGAATCATAAGTTGCTTTAATTCGCTTGTTTACTGATTTCAAGTAATTAGTGACTTATATCGGTGTTTTAATCATTTTGCCAGTTTTAGATTGAAACATTCAATAAGCCTCTGAATAAGCTATTTTGGGCCTGCGGGCCCATCCCTTCGTGGTGGGCCTACTGGCCCATCCCTTCGTAGTGGGCCCACGGGCCCTCCTCGTTTCTCCTATTTTCAGCCTTCGGGCTCTCTATCTGTTGCTATGAGCTTAAGGGCTCATTCCTCGGGCTTGGGCCTAAGGGCCCGCATCCCTACTAGGCCCACGGGCCTAGATCCATTTTTCCAGGGCCCAAAGCCCATCGCCATAACTCGGGCCATTAAAGCCCATTCTCTTCCTTGCGGGTCCAAGAACCCACATCTTCTCATGTCGAGCCCAAGGGCCCGATAGCTTGCCAAACCCTAAAAATAAACAATAATAGAGATTAAGGTCTCTAGCTTAGTTCACCCTAGGGTTAGGCTTTGCGTGGTTGTAGTTTTAGGTTGCATTAGCCTAGGATTGTGTGTTGTTTTCGAGGGTGTGTAGGATTTAAATTTTATGTGAAATTCTTATTCTACCCTCATATTTGTTTTACACGTCTTCTTCCAGATGCATCACATTTAGCTTAGAGATCTTCATACATATAGAGTCAGGGTCATCCTTAATCAGAATAGGAATCTTTAGATATCTTCGTGCAGTACTAAAGCATAGGGCATGCATCTTTGCGTCCCATCGACGCTTGCATTTCTCGGGCACACGTACAAGGTGTGATCCTATTCCGTCCCCGGGTACGCCTTATATGGGATGCGACCCATCTTCTAGATTCACGCCTAAGGGCTGAGTCCGCTCGTCGTCGTCGTTGAGATTCACGCCTATGGGATGAATCTGCTTACCATCACCTTTGAGATTCTCTGCATTCGTCGTCTTGGAGATTCTCTGCTATCATCATCTTTGACTCTTAGCCTTCATCGTCTCTGAGAGTCACTACTATCGTCATCTTCAGGATACTCTACTTTCGTCGTCTAGAGAGTCCCAACATTCGTCGTCTTTTAGATTTACGCCCAGTAGCGTCCATGAATCTGTTTGCGTCCTCTTTCAGATTGACGCCCACTGAATCTACTTATCGTCGCCCTTCAGATTCACGCCCCGTAGCGTCAATGAATCTGCTTTCGTCGTCTTTCAGATCCACGCCCCGTAGCGTCAATGGATCTGCTTTCGTCATCCTTCAGATTCACGTCCAGTAGCGTCTATGAATCTGCTTTCGTCATCTTTAAGATTCACGCCCCGTAGCATCAATGAATCTGCTTTCGTCGTCTTTCAGATCCACTCCCCGTAGCATCAATGGATCTACTTTCGTTATCCTTCAGATTCACGCCCCGTAGCGTCAATGAATCTGCTTTCGTCGTCTTTCAGATCCACGCCCTGTAGCGTCAATGGATCTGCTTTCATCATCCTTCAGATTCACGCCCAGTAGCGTCCATGAATCTGCTTTCGTCATCTTTCAGATTCACACTCCATAGCGTCAATAAATCTGATCATCGTCTCCTTTCAGATTCACGCCCCGTAGCGTCAATGAATCTGCTTGCGTCTCCTTTCAGATCCACGCCCCGTAACGTCAATGGATCTGCTTTCGTCGTCCTTCAGATTCACGCCCCGTAGCATCAATGGATCTGCTCATCGTCTCGTTTCAGATTCACGCCCAAGAGCGTCCATGGATCTGTCTTTGAGATTCTCCGCTTTCATCGTCTTAGAGATTCTCTACTATCGTCGTCTCTCAGATTCACGCCCCGTAGCATCAATGAATCTGCTTATCGTCCTCTTACAGATTCACGCCCAAGAGCGTCTATGAATCTATTTTCGTCATCTTTGTTGGTGCGTGGATACAAATTACATCCACGGCACTTGCTTCTCGTCGTCTTTGGGCACATCCTATGTTGGATGGGATCCCTCAGTGTATGGTGCATACAACACCATATCACATGTTTGAGTGTACGTGTACACATTGCACGTATCACACTCCTTGTTTGCGCGTGGATACAAAGTACGTCCATGTCACTGTGCTCTTAGCACGTAGGCCTACCGAAGGCACGCGTCGCTTCCTTTGCTGCATTCAGACAGATGGATGTATGCATCTTTCGCCCCAGAACCATTTGATCATGACATGTAGATTTAGGGGGCTTACTTACTGTAGTGCAGTTGTTTTTGTGTATGTAGCATAACTTAGTATCGATCACATATTTCCCTAAAAGTCTTTAATCACGAAGTAGAGGCCGTCCTCACGGACGGGTGGTTGTTGGGTGCCTAACACCTTCCCAACCCGTACCTAGATCCTTTTATCCATTATCTCTGTACCGCAGACCATCTACTTTGGACTATCGCCATGGTTTTCTCGGAAAACTAGATTTAGGTCAATTTTCCAAAATCTCAGGTCCTGATTCCCATAAATCAGGTGGCGACTCCTTACATATCACATTCATACCCCTTCTGAGGTGGGCAAATCCAACTTGTACGTCTCCCACGTGCGAGGTTCTCTCGTAGCGTGGTGCGCGCCGGATTCTGGCTCCACACAAGGGATGTTGTTTTCTATGAAAATAATTTTCCATTTATTGGGTTTAAGGATGACTTACCAGTTCCAAACTCAACTATAATTGACTTTTCTAAATTGGACTATGTGCATAAGCCTCCTATATCCATTGATAATACTAATTCTATACAAGAATTAATTTCCTCTTCAGAAGGAAATGTTACAACTAGTTTTTTATCAGAACCAAGCCTAACTTCTTCAACTATTGAACCGGGTACTCTTAGTTCAGATACTACATTAGCTGAACAAAGTACCGATTCTGCACCTTCACAATTGACGTCTTCCTCTTTGTCATCATCTGAACCACATCCTCATGATGCTCACGAACCTCATATTGAATCTATATCAGATCGACCCACACGAGAAAGACGCTAACCATCTTATCTCAAAGACTATGTGTCCAATGATGTCCTTAATTTTCCAACTCCATCGCCTAATAGTGAGCCACTATATCCTTTAGCTCATTATCTAAAATTTTCTCAATTTAACCCTTATCATCGTGCCTTTCTTACCAATATTATTAATCAAGAGGAACCTCGCACTTTTTCTCAAGCCATGAAATCACCCCAATGGCGTGAAGCCGTGGCAACAGAAATTGCAGCTCTTGAGACAAATAATACTTGGTCCCTTGTAGATCTTCCTCCTGGAAAATCTCCAGTTGGTTGCAAATGGGTTTACCGAATTAAATTCAAATCAGATGGAAGCATTGAACGTTACAAAGCTCGATTAGTAGCAAAGGGATATACCCAAATTGAAGGGGTAAATTATCATGACACCTTTGCTCCAGTGGCTAAGCATGTTACTGTCCGCATGCTTCTTTCGATTGCTGCCACCCGAGGTTGGTCTCTACATCAATTGGATGTCAATAACGCCTTTCTTCAAGGTGACTTAAATGAAGATGTTTACATGTCTTTACCACCTGGTTTCTCACGACAGGGGGAGCACAAGGTCTGTAAGTTACATAAATCATTATATGGTCTCAAAAAGGCCTCTCGCCAATGGTTCGCGAAATTCTCCTCTGCTCTCATTGAGGAGGGTTTTCATCAATCTTTGGCTGATTATTCTCTTTTTACTTATCATCTTGAATCCACATCTATTTATATTTTAGTTTATATGGATGATATTGTTATCACAGGAAATAATCCTGAACTTATTTCTCATTTTAAGCAAATACTTGAGAGACGTTTTTCAATTAAAGATCTTGAACGTCTTCAGTATTTTTTAGGCATTGAGGTTTCTCGTTCCTCCAAAGGAATCTTTCTATGTCAATGCAAATATATTCTTGACATTCTCAAAGATGCTAGGTTGACAGGTTCTCGGATCTCCACTTTTCCCATGGAACAAAATTTAAAACTTCATCCCACTGATGGAAAACCTCTTGAAGATCTTTCCTCTTATCCACGATTAATTGGTCGACTTTTATATCTAATAGTTACCCGACCTGACATTGTGTTTGCTGTTAACTGGTTCATGCAAGCGCCATCTACATCTCATATGGATGTAGCTTATCGCATCCTACGTTACCTAAAGGGTTCTATCGGAAAAGGAATTTTATTGTCTTCTTCCAGTACTCTCATCCTTAGTGGGCATACTGATTCTGACTGGGCGAGTTGTCCCACAACCCGTCGTTCTACTACTGGGTATTTAACCATGTTAGGTATTAATCCCATTTCTTGGAAAAGTAAGAAACAACTTACTATTGCCCGTTCTTCTGCTGAAGCAGAATATCGAGCATTAGCTAATCTTACTAGTGAAATCCAATGGTTGAAATATTTACTCCAAGATTTTCGCATTTCTCATAATGAGCCTGTTACTGTCCATTGTGAGAGTCAGACTGCTATTTACATTGCTGAAAATTCTGTTTCACGAACGTACTAAACACATTGAGATTGATTGTCATTTTGTCCGGGAAAAACTTTAATCTGGTCTTATTGCCCCAACCTACATCCGAACTTATGACCAGCTCACAGATATTTTTACAAAGGCTCTTGGTGGTGATCAACATCAACGACTTACAAGCAAGTTGGGCGTTCTCGATATATCTACCACTGTTCCAACTTGAGGGGGAGTGTTACACGTCATATGCATGCAGGAGGAAATGTTACACGTTATGCATGCAAGAGGAGATCTTGTTACACGTCATATGCATGCAGTAGATCCCCACCTCAATTATCTATACCCTCTCCATCTTTTCTTTCCTTTTTGTATTTTATTTTATTTTGTATCCTTTTCATATTTTTCTTTTTCTTGTAGCCTAATTTATTTCCTTCTTCATCTAGGATTTTCTTTCCTTATTTAGATTATTGTATTCTTGGTTCTCAAGTCTTGTAAGCCATCGGCACATTATAGATATATTCTTTGTTATTTGTCTTCTTCATCAAGTGAAGATAGACACAAATATTTGTTTTCTTATTTGAAGGAAAACACAAATATCTAGGTGGATACGAGAATCAGTAGTTAAGTCGAGACGATAAGCAAACTTTCCAATCCTTTGTAGAACACGGTACGGTCCATAATAGCGTGGAGAGAGTTTCTGTGAAGCTCGACAAACTAAGGAACATTGCCTATATGGCTGAAGCTTGAGATAGACATAATTTCCTTCCTCAAATTGACGCTCTGTGCGATGCTGGTTGGCCTATTGCTTCACAATTTTGTGCTGTACTTAAATTATTTTTGAGTAATGCGAGAACGCGGTCACGTTGCTCAAGTGCATCACCCAATTGTGATAGTTGTACTTCGCCCGGATTGTAATGATTTAAAGTGGGTGGTGGCACACCATATACAACTTCAAAAGGTGTCATCCACGTGGAAGAATGGTAAGTCGTGTTATACCAATACTCAGCCCAAGGTAACCAATTTGTCCAAGTCTTGGGTCTGTCTCCAACAAAACATCGAAGGTAGGTTTTCAAGCATCGGTTGCCGACCTCAGTTTGACCATCAGTTCGAGGATGATAGGATGAACTCATCTGTGGAAAACCACTTGTTAGAGTGGTTGGAAACATGGTTGTCCAAATTGTAGGTTCTGGTATCGAGTCCCACAAAGGGGATTCATCTTTAATTTAAGTCCAATTCAAAAAAAAATAGGACGAACTCATCTTGAGTTGAGTTTCTTGAAGAGAAAATAATTCTTTCCAGAAATTACTTGAAAACACTGCATCTCGGTCTGAAACAATAGATTTCGGGAAATCATGCAGACGTACAATATTTTTCACAAAACTTTGAGCCACAATAGCTGCTGTATAAGGGTGGCGGAGAGCCACAAAGTGAGCATACTTGGATAAGCGGTCTACAACAACCATAATTACGGTCTTGCCATAAGAATTTGGTAGCCCATTGTAGACGCCAAATTTTCGCACACCAGTGAAAATTACCCATTTTGGGTGCACCTCGATTTGCGTGTAAAATTTCGTCAAAATTGGCTTCACATGACCTAGCGGGCCCAATTTAGTCCCGGTTCGGTCGGACTGAGAATGAAAATTAAAATCAAAGAAATCTCAAATCTGGGTTAGAACCATTAAATTAGGAACCGTAGGGAGTCCACTTGGTTCTAGGTGCTTAGGTTTTGACACGTGTCGCCTTGGGATTGGTTTGATTGATATAGAAAATCTAATTTTGTTTAAAAGCTAAGGGACCCACTTTAATAAAACCCATTTCTTTTTCTCCTATTTCTGTTTTTTTAAAAAAAAAAAGAAAACACAAAAGCCACGCATGTGCGGTTTGGGCTGCGTCACCACGAGGTGACGTGGCAGCCCCAAACCGCACACTTAGTGTGCGGTTTGCCAAAACGCACACCAAGTGTGCGGTTTGGGGCTGCGCCACATGAGTGACGTGGCAGCCCCAAACCGCACACTCAGTGTGCGGTTTGCCAAACCGCACACTAAGTGTGCGGTTTCCCCTTTAACCCAATTTCACCCACCTTTTTTTTGTGGGTCAACCTAACCCACACGCGTTTTTACGCGTTATTTTACCTGTTTTGGAAAATTTCATAGAGGTCCCTGCATTAACTGTTTCCCAAATTATTCTCCAGTCCCTCTATTTTCAAAAAAACCCTCCATTAATCTTATCTGGACACCTCACCCAAACAATTTCTGTCCACTAGTTTTTAAAAGATAAGATAGAATCTTGGGTGATCTTCACCCACTAGGACACTTGTCATTTATTGGGTGGAGCTTCCAAATCAACCAATCCTAGAGGCACACATGTGCCCTTCTAGAAGTTAGGGTTTTGCTATATATAGTATTAAGCTAGACATTTGAGGGGGCTTCTTTCCTTTTTTGGTTTTTTTTTTTTTCTTTCTCTCCTTTTCTTTTTAGGGTTTTGATCTGAGAAAGAGTAGTTTTGGGAGAGAGAAAGAAGAAGAGAGGGTGACGGAAGGAGTTTGATGAGGTGAGAGATTTTCCTCTTTTAGGTAGAGAGTTTCTTAAGATTCCAACACCATTTTTGGTGTGAGAGAGAGTTGAGAGAGTGAGTAGACAAGAGTTCCAGGAAGAAATGAATTAGGGATTTCTTTGGTTTTAATTCTCATTCATTAAAGGAGAAGTGGAATCTTAACTTGGGAGGTGGAATCTACACCATCCATCACAAACAAAGGAGGGCTCTCATGCATCCATCTTGAGATTTATGCTCACTAGGTAAAATCACCCCACCTCATCTCTTGATTTTTATGTTTAATGCATGTAAAGCATGAGATGATATATGTTGTGATGTATGGAGTGATGTATGTAATGTGTAGATGATGATGTAGATGATAGTGTAGGTGATGATGTAGTACATGATGATGAAACCATGATGTAATGGTGGTTTTAATGTTGTGATGAAATATATGCATGATTTTAATGGTAAAAATGGTGTAAATATTAATTCCATGTTTATGTCATATGATTTCTAGTATGTACTACATGATGGATCTAAGTTTATGAAATGTGATTTGTTTACATACATGCATGTGATGTGATTCTTTGTTTTAAATATCTTTCCATGGCTATAAATAAAGTTTGGATGGAATAAAAGCATGTAAATTATGAGGTGATGTATGTTGGTATGTAAAGAGTGATGTATGTGCTAGCATATGATGATGTATGACATGATAATAAAATTATGATGTAATGAAGAATTTAATGCTAAAATGAAATTCATGCATAATTTTGATGATGAATGGGAGAAAATTCTAATTTGATGTCTATGTTATGTTATTTAGCATGAAATGCATGGATGTAGATTTTTCATGTGAGATGGTTTTTTTTACATGCATGTATGTATGTGATGTATCATGCTAAATAGATGTAAATCTTGGCTTTAAAGGCTCTTATGGTGAGTGTTCCATAACCTTGATATGTGAATGATATGGGTGAATTAGGGGATGATATAGTCTCTTTTGGTCTCACATGAGGATGGTATGTTTATTTTTTTGTGAGAGTAAATACTATCATATTTCCATACACATAATAGGTATGAGCATATCATCATTTTTAATGTCATGTGGATGAATTTTTCTCCATGCCTTTGTTTAGTTGTCTCATAAAAAGAGAGCTAACAAGGCTTTGATTTATGTTGATTCCATGTTATCTTCTTGATATTCATGTCATTTAGCTCCATTATGGCCTAATGCATATTATGAACGGTTTGGATCGCCTAAATTCATCTTAGATTTAAAGGTTGAAGCTATTTTTGCTCTCTTTCTATTTATGCATGAATATATGATTTGGGTCCATATCTTTGAGGAAGAAATCTCCATGATGTGTGTTTTGCCATAATATGATGATGCATGCTTTATTGTCATGAAAGTGTGTTCTTTGAGTCTCTCACCAAAGAGAGCAAAAAGTGAGTTGTTTGATGTTAATAAGATAACATTTGCCTTGATCTTCATGTTGATTATATAGTCCTTGGCATGATGAACATAATGAACGGTGTGGATCGTTCGAATTCATTTGAGGATTAAAATTTGAGGCTTAACTTGCACTCTTTTTGTTACATGCTTGCTTCCATGTATAGTATGCTCGATTTCATACTCATGATTTCATAGGCATTGTTGGTGCCTTTCTTGCCTTAGTCGATGCTTATTGTGCTCACACTCATCTTCGTGTTTGAAGCTTTAGCATTGTGCATGCGGGATCAGGTTGCTTTATTTTACTTGTTTATTAATCTCGAGTAATTAGTAGCCTTATTTTTCATGTTTAAATTGCTTTAATAGCTTTAGGTTAAAATCGAATAAACCTTGCAATAAGCTACTTTTGGGCTTTTGGGCCCGTTCTCTCGTGATGGGCCCATTGGGCCTATCCCTGATGGGCCTTAGGGCCCATCCTTCCTCTTTCATGGGCCTTAGAGCCCATTCTTCTCCTTTTGGGCTTTAGGCCCTTCCTATAGATGTGGGCCCAAAGGCCCATCCCTTTTGTTGGATCCTTTATTTCAGTTCTTTCTTGCGGGCACATAGCCCATTTCATCTCTCAGGCCGTAAGTGCCTTATTCTTTCTCTTGGATCTAAGGATCCATGTCTCTTCCTATCAAACCTAAGGGTTTGATAGATCGCCAAACCCTAAAAACAAATAATAATAGAGATTAAGGTCTCTAGTTTAGTTCCCCTCTAGGGTTAGGGCTTGGTGCTTTAGATTCCCAGGTTGCATTAGCCTAGGGTTTCGTGTTATTTTCGAGAGGACTTAGGGTTTCACATGAGCTGAAATTCCTATTTTACTCTCACCTTTGTTTTAAATGTTTTGAAGTTTTGAAAGAAAATGTTTTTCAAAATTCATCTCATTTAGCTTAGGATTTCATGCATATAGGGTCAAGATTTTCCTAAAACAGATTAGGGATCTTTAGAAACCCTCGTGCGACATTAGAGCGTAGGGCATGCATACATCGCGTCCTATCGACGCTCGTTTTCTTCCCGGGCACACGTGCATGGTGTGATCCCTTTTCTCGGGCACGTCCTATATATTGGACGTGATCCTGTCGTGAGACTCACACCTATGGGTGTTATGAGTCTGTCTTTTCTCTGGGCACGTCTCATATCAGACGTGATCCCTTTTCCGGGCACGTGTCCTGATCACGTGATCCCTCTTGAGGTTCACATCTACGGATGCTATGGACCCTTTTCATCTTTTGGGCACGTCCTATGTTGGACGTGATCCTGTTGTGAGATTCACACCTAAGGGTGTTATGGATCTGCTTTTCTCTGGGCACGTCTCATATCAGACGTGATCCCTTCCTGGGCACGTGTCCTGATCACGTGATCCCTTCTTGAGGTTCACATCTACGGATGCTATGAACCCTTTTCTTCTTTCGGGCATGCGACCATCACGCATGATCCCTCTCGGGCACGTTTTATGTTGAACGTGATCCCTGTTTTCTTTGGACACGTGTATACAACACGTGATTCCATTTTGGCATATGTCTAAGGACATATTCGCCTCTTTTGTGAGAATCGCGTTCAAGGACGTGACTTCTCTGTTTTGGCGATGCACGTATACAACGTGTGAATTGCCTGAGTTTCATGTTCAAGGACATGACTCTCTCTTCGGCGCACGTGGCATACTGCACGTGATCGCTTCAGTGTATGGTGTATACAGCACCATGTCACTTGCTTGAGTGTACGTGTACATATTACGCGTATCACACCCTTTGCTTGTGCGTGGATATAGAGCACATCCACGTCACCTTGCTTTTTGCGCACGAGCCTACTGATGGCGCGTGTCGCTTTCTTTTGCTGCATTCAGCCAGATGAATGTATGCACCTTTTTCGCCCCAGAACTACCTATCATGACACGTAGATTTAGGGGGGCTTTTTCTTTATTCATTTATTTATTTATTTAGTGCAGTTGTTGTTTATATATAGCATTGCTTAGTTTTAATCATTTATCCCCTGAAAACTTTTAATCGCGAAGTACAGGCCGTCCTTACGGACGGGCGGTTGTTGGGTGCCTAACACCTTCCCAACCCGTACCATGATCCCCTTATCCATTTCTCTGACCGCAGACCTTCATTTGGACTATCGCCATGGTTTTTCTTGGAAAACTAGTTTTAGGGTGATTTTCCAAAATCTTGGGTCCTGATTCCCATAAATCAGGTGGCGACTCCTTACATATCACATTCATACCCCTTCTGAGGTGGGCAAATCCAACTTGTACGTCTCCCACGTGCGAGGTTCTCTCGTAGCGTGGTGCGCGCCGGATTCTGGCTCCACACAAGGGATGTTGTTTTCTATGAAAATAATTTTCCATTTATTGGGTTTAAGGATGACTTACCAGTTCCAAACTCAACTATAATTGACTTTTCTAAATTGGACTATGTGCATAAGCCTCCTATATCCATTGATAATACTAATTCTATACAAGAATTAATTTCCTCTTCAGAAGGAAATGTTACAACTAGTTTTTTATCAGAACCAAGCCTAACTTCTTCAACTATTGAACCGGGTACTCTTAGTTCAGATACTACATTAGCTGAACAAAGTACCGATTCTGCACCTTCACAATTGACGTCTTCCTCTTTGTCATCATCTGAACCACATCCTCATGATGCTCACGAACCTCATATTGAATCTATATCAGATCGACCCACACGAGAAAGACGCTAACCATCTTATCTCAAAGACTATGTGTCCAATGATGTCCTTAATTTTCCAACTCCATCGCCTAATAGTGAGCCACTATATCCTTTAGCTCATTATCTAAAATTTTCTCAATTTAACCCTTATCATCGTGCCTTTCTTACCAATATTATTAATCAAGAGGAACCTCGCACTTTTTCTCAAGCCATGAAATCACCCCAATGGCGTGAAGCCGTGGCAACAGAAATTGCAGCTCTTGAGACAAATAATACTTGGTCCCTTGTAGATCTTCCTCCTGGAAAATCTCCAGTTGGTTGCAAATGGGTTTACCGAATTAAATTCAAATCAGATGGAAGCATTGAACGTTACAAAGCTCGATTAGTAGCAAAGGGATATACCCAAATTGAAGGGGTAAATTATCATGACACCTTTGCTCCAGTGGCTAAGCATGTTACTGTCCGCATGCTTCTTTCGATTGCTGCCACCCGAGGTTGGTCTCTACATCAATTGGATGTCAATAACGCCTTTCTTCAAGGTGACTTAAATGAAGATGTTTACATGTCTTTACCACCTGGTTTCTCACGACAGGGGGAGCACAAGGTCTGTAAGTTACATAAATCATTATATGGTCTCAAAAAGGCCTCTCGCCAATGGTTCGCGAAATTCTCCTCTGCTCTCATTGAGGAGGGTTTTCATCAATCTTTGGCTGATTATTCTCTTTTTACTTATCATCTTGAATCCACATCTATTTATATTTTAGTTTATATGGATGATATTGTTATCACAGGAAATAATCCTGAACTTATTTCTCATTTTAAGCAAATACTTGAGAGACGTTTTTCAATTAAAGATCTTGAACGTCTTCAGTATTTTTTAGGCATTGAGGTTTCTCGTTCCTCCAAAGGAATCTTTCTATGTCAAAGCAAATATATTCTTGACATTCTCAAAGATGCTAGGTTGACAGGTTCTCGGATCTCCACTTTTCCCATGGAACAAAATTTAAAACTTCATCCCACTGATGGAAAACCTCTTGAAGATCTTTCCTCTTATCCACGATTAATTGGTCGACTTTTATATCTAATAGTTACCCGACCTGACATTGTGTTTGCTGTTAACTGGTTCATGCAAGCGCCATCTACATCTCATATGGATGTAGCTTATCGCATCCTACGTTACCTAAAGGGTTCTATCGGAAAAGGAATTTTATTGTCTTCTTCCAGTACTCTCATCCTTAGTGGGCATACTGATTCTGACTGGGCGAGTTGTCCCACAACCCGTCGATCTACTACTGGGTATTTAACCATGTTAGGTATTAATCCCATTTCTTGGAAAAGTAAGAAACAACTTACTATTGCTCGTTCTTCTGCTGAAGCAGAATATCGAGCATTAGCTAATCTTACTAGTGAAATCCAATGGTTGAAATATTTACTCCAAGATTTTCGCATTTCTCATAATGAGCCTGTTACTGTCCATTGTGATAGTCAGGCTGCTATTCACATTGCGGAAAATCCTGTGTTTCACGAACGTACTAAACACATTGAGATTGATTGTCATTTTGTCCGGGAAAAACTTCAATCTGGTCTTATTGCCCCAACCTACATCCGAACTTATGACCAGCTCACAGATATTTTTACAAAGGCTCTTGGTGGTGATCAACATCAACGACTTACAAGCAAGTTGGGCGTTCTCGATATATCTACCACTGTTCCAACTTGAGGGGGAGTGTTACACGTCATATGCATGCAGGAGGAAATGTTACACGTTATGCATGCAAGAGGAGATCTTGTTACACGTCATATGCATGCAGTAGATCCCCACCTCAATTATCTATACCCTCTCCATCTTTTCTTTCCTTTTTGTATTTTATTTTATTTTGTATCCTTTTCATATTTTTCTTTTTCTTGTAGCCTAATTTATTTCCTTCTTCATCTAGGATTTTCTTTCCTTATTTAGATTATTGTATTCTTGGTTCTCAAGTCTTGTAAGCCATCGGCACATTATAGATATATTCTTTGTTATTTGTCTTCTTCATCAAGTGAAGATAGACACAAATATTTGTTTTCTTATTTGAAGGAAAACACAAATATCTAGGTGGATACGAGAATCAGTAGTTAAGTCGAGACGATAAGCAAACTTTCCAATCCTTTGTAGAACACGGTACGGTCCATAATAGCGTGGAGAGAGTTTCTGTGAAGCTCGACAAACTAAGGAACATTGCCTATATGGCTGAAGCTTGAGATAGACATAATTTCCTTCCTCAAATTGACGCTCTGTGCGATGCTGGTTGGCCTATTGCTTCACAATTTTGTGCTGTACTTAAATTATTTTTGAGTAATGCGAGAACGCGGTCACGTTGCTCAAGTGCATCACCCAATTGTGATAGTTGTACTTCGCCCGGATTGTAATGATTTAAAGTGGGTGGTGGCACACCATATACAACTTCAAAAGGTGTCATCCACGTGGAAGAATGGTAAGTCGTGTTATACCAATACTCAGCCCAAGGTAACCAATTTGTCCAAGTCTTGGGTCTGTCTCCAACAAAACATCGAAGGTAGGTTTTCAAGCATCGGTTGCCGACCTCAGTTTGACCATCAGTTCGAGGATGATAGGATGAACTCATCTGTGGAAAACCACTTGTTAGAGTGGTTGGAAACATGGTTGTCCAAATTGTAGGTTCTGGTATCGAGTCCCACAAAGGGGATTCATCTTTAATTTAAGTCCAATTCAAAAAAAAATAGGACGAACTCATCTTGAGTTGAGTTTCTTGAAGAGAAAATAATTCTTTCCAGAAATTACTTGAAAACACTGCATCTCGGTCTGAAACAATAGATTTCGGGAAATCATGCAGACGTACAATATTTTTCACAAAACTTTGAGCCACAATAGCTGCTGTATAAGGGTGGCGGAGAGCCACAAAGTGAGCATACTTGGATAAGCGGTCTACAACAACCATAATTACGGTCTTGCCATAAGAATTTGGTAGCCCATCACTGAAATCCATTGAGATTTCAGTCCATATGATGCTAGGAAGGGGCAAAGGTTGGAGTAATCCAGCTGGCGTTATACAAATTTATTTTATTGGCAAGGTATGAGGCATGACATAATAAGAAACCAACTAAGAATCAAAGTCTTGTTTCACACGTTTGGAGCTGCACTCTTGGGCTGCTTCTCTTGCGTGGAATTGCATGGGTCCCATGTCATCCTTCTCTAGGTTACTCACATCACTCACCTCCTCTCTATTACCATTAGATTCTATCAAGGTACATATAGCAGACCAGGCTTTAGTATACATAGCTATTTTAGGGTTAGTTTTGTTTTACCAAAAGTATTTTTGGATGTTATTTATTTGATTGATTGTTTTAACAGGGAAATCCAGACGCATCATTTGAAAAGTAGGATAAACACTGAGAATAGATTGAATAAGAGTGGTTCTACCAGCTTGAGAAAAAACTTTAGCTTTCCATCCTTTAAGTTTGTTGTAAAATTTATTAAGAAGGGGTTCAAAGTTGTGTGATTTGGATCCGTGAAAAAATAAAGGTGTGCCTAAATATTTATCAGTCTTAGAGAAAAACACGTAACTTACGAGCTAAAAGTCTACAGAGCCTAAATGGAAGGTTATGACTAAAATAAACACTTGATTTTTTGGAATAAGCTAATTTTCTGTAAAGATGATCTCCATGATGAGATAAACATCCTCACAAGAAATTAACCCTTGGATCATCCTATGTAGACCCTAAAAGTGCAGAGATTTAATAGGGGCTTTTAAGATCCGAGGTCAAATATCCCCTCCTTTCTTAAAATTAAGGAAAAATTTGTAACTCAATTGACTTTTTATTGTTATATTATTTTTTTTTACCAAATTTATACTTTGGCCAACTTTTTCTATTTTTGTTAGAAACTATCAAATGTTTGCTTATTAATGAATATTACTTTTATCACCACCGCCACTCCTACTAACTCTACCACCAAGCCACCACCACCACCACCACCCCTGTAGTTACGACTTAGCAGATAAAGCAACAAAAAACTAGAAAAGTGCAACTAAAGTTGTTGCAATATTTCATAAGCTTAAAATATATGATTTATTTTTTTGAATTTGGTATTGTTATTTGGTCTCATTTTAAAGGTCTTCAAAAAATATAATTTTTTGGAAAAATTAGATTTGTAGTAAAAAAGTTATGACAACTTTTACTTTAAAAACCATAATGATACAAAATATGTTCTACTTATGGGAAAACGTCTGAAACACCCAACATGGTTTATTTCAATCCATTTACTTAACGAAATAACATACGAGTCAATTCAGTCCAAAATAATATTTGGACATATTTATCCTCTAAGTAACTTAAAATAATTCTTAACTATCGATGCATGTTATCAACAACTACTTTTTTAATTTTATTTTTAACATAAAAATGTCATTACTTTAAAAATATCATCCATGTAATCCAGATAAAACTTGTATGCCGTATAAGGACACTACGATTCTGAACGATTCAAAAAATAGAAAATAAAAATGTATAAAATTGCAAAATAGTAATCCGAAAAGGTCAAAAACAATAATAATTAAGCTCAAATTTGCAATTCTTCATCACAAGATCAGACTGAAAGGGGAAACCCATTCACATCATGCAATTTAGATAATTGCCCTAACTACCTTAGATAGCAGCATTTAGGTAAAGAAGTTTTAATTTCTCTCAATTGACGATGTGGGACAATATTAAAATGAGCGTATTAACGAACTTGATGGAACAACGCCAACTAGCCCAGATGAGTTGGACCCCCTTGAGGCACATGATTGGCCCACCTCTACATTGGTGAGCTTGGGCTTGCTCTCAAGCAACCTACTCTAAAATCAACTGATGTTTCTATGATTCCATGTGCTACAGCGTTGCACCTGTAGTTTAACCGAAATTAGAAATAAGAGCATCTTTAATACAAATATTTATTTTTTCCTATGCCGAGTGTTTTATTAAACAATGTCTTATCTACATGGTAAAAAAATATTAATTATAGATATTGTTGAAAAAAAATGTATCTCCAATACAAATTTCTTAGGATGCTTTTTTAATTTATGTGTCACTTACTTTTTGAACGTGTTCAATATCTTTTGTATAAAAAGTAACTAAAATTTGAAAAGGAAAAATTTTGTTAACTAGGATGGGGAAGACATTATGAGGTTGATTGTCTAAACATATGGATAATGCTAAACTTACAGCAAATTCCTACATAATTTCTACCGAAAGCTAATCCAACGGTGGAACTATTTTTCACATATCCTCGTGATTTGCATCTATCCCAAAGTGGTATGCGTCCATCGTAGATTGTAGTTTCGGTAGAAAATTTTGTAGATTTTTCGGTAACCCTAGCATAAACAATGGACTTCACAATGTCTATTCTAACCACTGCCATGTCAACTTTCAAGTTTTCCTTCACACTAACATTGGAGAAGGTTGCCTTTGAGTAAATGTCTATTTATTTTATGTGGCGGTCACTTTATATTTTCACATTCACAATAACATTGAAGATGCTCTAAGGAGGAATCGGAATCAGATTTGTATTTGTATTTGCCATGGAACAATTAAAACAAATGTACATTAATAGAAATGATCAATTGACCAAGCTAATTCTTATAATTAAAGGTAAGCCTGCACACGGTTCGGTTTGGTTAGGTTTTTTGTCAAACCCGTAGCCAAACCATTAATTAATTTAAGAGGACTAAAACCATACCAAACCATGATGATTTTTTTTTTTAGAACCAAAACCACACCATCGATTTTTTGGATTTTTCGGTTTTTTTTCCAAATTTTAGATTTTTTAGGGGTTTACGATTTTTTTAAATGACAAATCATTCAAAACTAAACTTTAACTAGATTAAAAAAATTTACATATAATATTTATCAATTGATCATTTAAACTTAAACTAAAACATGACATAATTAGAGCACTTGCATTATAAAAAATTAAAGTTCGTTCAAACTTAAAAAATAAAAATCTGATAATAACCAAATATTTATTTAAATTTAAAACATGAAAAAAACTGTCCAAGTGTTCAACCATCTTAAATAATTATTAATTCTCTCTCTTTGTTTGTAAAAATTATTAAATTTAATATGAGAAGATCATCCTTCCCAAAAATCATATCATAAGGTAATTTATAGGCCATCCATTTTAATTGTTACTTTTAAATTAACTTTTGATAGGGTTAAATTTTGGTACGATATGATTAGGGACGAAGTCATAAATATTTTTAAGGAGAAAACCACAAAGCACAACGAATTTCTTTGGTATGCCTAAAAGCTTGTTACGTGTTAAGAAATGAGTTGGTCAAATTCTAATTTTACAAAAAACTAAGGCACAATATAGTAAAATCTTAATACTTGATGGGGCACTCAATTTCCTCATAGGTATTAGATGTTAAAGTTTAAATTTTTTTTAGTAGAGAACACTCCCCAACAACATGCAAGATAGCTCATCCCCGAATATGATTTATTTATTTTTTTTATGAAGATACATGGTAAAGTCTGTGAGAGTTTATCTTCATATCTTAGATATCTCTATATGAATCCCAACATATTTTCTATAGCAACATAGTCGCAATTTTAATCATGGTATGTCCACAATTGAATTTTTCATAATAAAAATAATAATTATACAAAATAATAAATATATTATAAATAAATTAATAAATATTTATAAATTTGAGGACACACATCACACATATGTATTGCCTCATATAGGATACAAATTGACATAGATACATTGACTTATGAAATTGTGATTATATTAAGAGTCAGGCTCCTTAATTCATATTTTTATAAGTTAGCATGCATATTTATACATAATAATGCATGTGTATATTATATATATCTATATATATATGCGGAATTTTTTTTTCTAATTTTTTTGGTTTGGTCTTTCGGTTCAGTGTTTTTAGTACGGTTTCGATTTTTTTAGTTTTTTGAAAACATGAAACCAAAACCAGACCATAAATATCTGTTTTTCGGGTTTTGAGTTTTTTGGTTTCACGGTTTGCCAGTATTTTTTTCGGTTCAGACCGGTTCGGACTGGATTTAAAACCGCACTATGTGCAGCCCTAATTGAAGGAGATACTCAATTGATCGTGCATTATATAGGTGTCCCAGATGATAAATATTCGGGTACTTACTCTTTCATTTGTTGATGTTAAGTTTCATTCTATTCCTTGGAGCATGAACTTTGTCGCTCACGAGTTAGCAAAGTTTACTTTGCAAAACTTTATTTCGGAATGGTGGTGGTATGTTACACCCCCTTGCTATATTAAAGACTGTTTTAGAGGTTGATTCTCATTAAACCTAATTTAATGAATTTAATTTTCCACCAAAAAAAACTTAATAAAATTAATTTGGAAACATATTTTAGGAAGAGTAAGTACGATTTTTTCTTACTCATAAAACTTGTTTAAAGAGGACAATTGGGTTAAGTGTTTATAATATGGGTTTTTTTTAACCCATACCTAAAAGTTTACGTTAACCCACGGTGTCAATTATTATATACAAAATAATATAGATTTCTGTACCTTTTTATTTTCTTTTTGTTTATTAGTAATTTTAAACTTCTTAAAAAATGGGGATTCTAACTATATTTCAAAAAAATGAGTGGCTACAACGAGGAAGCACGCGTATTGCATTTATCGATCGTCTAGTTATAATTTATTTTTTTATTTTTTTATGATGGGACTGTTGCCCAATTACAAATACAAGCATAGGCATAAGATCAGAAAACGTCACTAATTAGCTAGGAATACAACCCCTAACGAGCGAATAGAAGACAGAGAGATAAATTGCCAGTCTCCAAGCACTGTAGGATCAACCATCAACGACAAGAGTACTCGTTGGATTATGCACGACTACCAAAGTTTTTTGATTTATTCGATGAAAGCAGAATTTGGTCAAACGCAAATCATATATGATCTTCTAGTCATAATTTGTCAAACTCAGATTCCATTCTTAACTCGTGAATCAACTTTTAGAATCAAACGATGGTAGGATCATCCATCTTAAATATTTATATATCACTCCTAAGGGAAGTCTAGTAGAATCCCTAATATGGATCTCTTAATCCCTTGGGAGAGAAATTAAGGGATCCATCTCCATTTATAGATAATCCCTTAAAAAGGTTTGAAAAAGATAGAAAGAAAGAAAATGTGTGAGAGACAGAAAGACGAAGAGAAAGAAAAAAAGTTAGTTGCTTATTTTAAGGAAAGAACATAGAAAAAGGGAGGGACAGAAACAAGATTTTTAATATTTAAGAATAAAGAAATAACTTGACGCCCAATGGATGAGGTACCGCTCGACAGATGAGCGGGACGCTCATCCAGTAAATGCAAAAACCCATCCCGCTTAATGGATGAGTGGAGGCTAATCCAATTCCCACTCCACTTAAGATCCTTATACTAGCGGAGAGAGGTCTATATTAAGGGTTTTAGGGATCCCACTAGAGGGGTGAAAGTGTTTGATTTAGGGGTTAAGAGATCCCCACTAGAGTTGCCCTAATGAGCCAACCAAATTAACTTCACTATAAATTCCTGATAGATGTCCTTAAATTTCTTTTTTATGTTTAGGGTTAAACTTATCTCAATTTGACGAAAAATAAAGTCATGCCAGCTACACCGAAATCCAAAAAGAGTTCTGAGCTTAAGAAGATAAGTCTTTTACATGTGTTCACTATATAATTCTTTTGCTACTCGCATCATAACATACATTTTCATATTATGTAGTCATCGGCGGTGTTTCTTCAACAATTTGTCATGCCGACTGTGAGTGGATCAGCTAAAAGACCTGGGCTAGGGATGGTACATAAATCTGTAACCATTATATTCTTTTATATTATAAATATAGATTTGTTTCACTACTCTTAATTGTTCTAATAATTATTCAAATCAATGTAGGGTGAGCCGTGTAATTTACTTATTGGCTCGATAATTGTAGCAACCGATAATGTCTACTACACCAACAAAAATGATATGATTCATAATGTTTCGTTGGGTAAGAACAATTTCCGTGTTGAGGTTCAATTTGCTCGAGTTCCTAATGCCTCTTTACCTGTACCCGTGAAAGATGAGATATACAAAGTGGAACAGGCTGTCGGAGGAATTGTGGCTTGGCCTAAAGAATTAGTGATCATAGAGAAATCTGTAAGTATTAATTATTTTAGTTATTAACTAGTTTATTTTACACTAATTAAATGTATAATTATTTTAATACTTTTCTGATCTTGTTATTGGTTCTTTTTTTAGCATGAAGATACAACTTATTCGGATATTTTCAAGCAGTTCCTCCCAAAAGCATCTGATCATTTAGAGTTAGATGGTCTAAACATTCAAATAACACTAGATGTATTTAGTGCAAAAATGATAAAGATTTATATATATCGTTAGACGTTATTTCTTATATATGCAAGGGCACGAAGGCATCTATTCTTAATATTGTCTTGTATATATCAGGTAATTTCATTACTAGAATTTATGTACAAAATTATATATGACAAAGTCTTACCGCTACATAGCTTATGATTCAGGCTATTGCACGATAAAGTTGTATCTGAGGGAAAGCAAGAGAAGTATGAATTTTTAAATCCTATGGGACTTTGTGGACAAAAAGTTGATGCTTTTAGCTCCGAATTGAACACTCGTGCACTTGTGTACAAAAATTCATTACATATATAGTAGTTATATTATGACGAGTAAATTTTATTGCAGTTCACATTAGATTTTGGTGGTCGTAAAGCTAAATATTATGAAAATTTGGTGGTTGGACCCACTTGGGCATCAAATACGAAACATCCTTGATAATGTCATGAAAATGTAAATTCTTAATCTACTTTTTCTTTGCATATCTATAAAGTATTATGCTTATGTACTTGTGAATTAATTTGTCTATATCGTCTTTATAGTGTTGTGAGAGGTTCTCGGCTTATCGATGGAATAAGGTTAAAAGATCCAGTGTGGTGCACCCCACCGGTAAGTAATACACAATAGATATTTTATTAAAAATATATGATAACAAATATATATTCCATCAATGACATGCATTTGTCACTTGTAAATTAAATAAAGTACCCCAAAACAGACGGACAACTGGGAATGCAGGTATTATGTGATGAGGTATATGAAAGAGATAATTGAAGAACAACCAAACCCGATTACAACTCACAAGGTATTATTATTTCTATCTAGAAAGTGTTTTAGCATTCATCTATACTAAACTCAATAAATATATTTATGTTATTATTTATTAATTTTTTTAGAAATTCATAAAGACTACTTTCAAGGAAGAGGACATCAACGAAGTGAGAATTGAGTGGATCACGTACATAGACCAATACTTATAAAATCTCAGGTATTTAAGTAGAAAACTTGAAACTCAAACAAACACTCATTTGATTGGTTGCATGACATATGAGTTGTGTAAATAGCTAGAGTATATGATAGAGTTAATGAGATTTATATCAGGGTATGTGCATTAATAATTTATAGTCCAACCATAATTTTTGTAGGTTATTTATTTCTGTAATACCCTTATTCCTAGAAGTTACTAATGTTGGGGCAGCCCACATTGATAAGGGCACCCTGTTAGAATTTTAGTAAGTTTGGGTTTGTATTTTATTTTAAATATAAACTCTAAACCCAAACCCCTTATGTTTTGATCGACCGAGAGAGAGAGAGAGAGTGGAACGGCTAGGGCAGAGGAAGGGATGATTCTTTGAGAAGAATCGTTCGTTGTTTGAAGGTTGGAGCGAAGGGAGAATCGAGATCGTGAGGATGTATGCTAGACACTATTGTTGCAGAAGCTATTTTCTCTTCTTCCTTGAGTTTCAACTTCTTCGGTGACTTGAGGCAAGTAGTAACTTGCCCTTTTGGTGTAGATTTAGGTTTCTATGATATTGTTATTTACTTCTAACGAGTGAATGCATGAAATCTAAACTACATGTGTTGTATGCATTTTCTCTGTGGTTGAAAGCATGAATCTAGGATTATATGTCTTTTAATGATATTGTGCATGAAAACTATGATACTAGAAGCATGGTTATAAAATCTTAATTTTTGTATAGCATGAACCCTTGTTTACATGAAATAACAAGTAAAATCGAAGGACTAAATTCGCGCAGAACATAGGTAATATCGATACTCACAAAGGGAGTATCGATACTACCCACATCTGAAGCCAACGGATGTAAACAGTATCGATACCCACAAAAGGGAGTATCGATACTGCTGGCCTTGTTAACAAATCTCATCTTTTGTCTTTAATGAAGTTGTTTATATTAATGTTTGTGATCTACATGATATATGACATGTATGTTTATGTTTAAACATGTATTAATAGTAGTGAATGCATATTTAAACACTTGGTTAAGTATACTTGGGATGGTGTGAACATGCTTAATATGCAATTGTCATCCATAAGCTTGATGTGTGCTTAAATAATTTGTTTGGCTTGTGTGCAAACATAGTTAGGTCCTGTATAGGCCTGGTCCTCTCCAAGCGAGGTCTACGGAATCGCCAAGTGAGGTCTTTGGAATCACTTGACACGTAAGTAATGCCGACAGGGTTACCAGTATTCGGGGGACGAATTTTGAGACAGTTCATCGGATTCACGTGGCACACAGCCAGTGTCTCAAGTGAACTATATGAACGGGTGAAATATGGGTAGTAACTAGTACACCACATGTTACGAGAACCAAATCTTAAGCAAAGATCATAAAACACCACAACCGTCAATCTATGCATCTCTTTACTCTGTTTAATCTTTTATATTGACATATCTTATGCTATAATATTAATACACTCTCCTGAAACTCATAGTTATCCTGAATATAAGCGAAGGAAACTAGTGAACATGCTGACTAGGTTTTGACCTAACACCATTAATCTTTACAGGTTTAGGGCATCAGACGAATACACAGTAGCAGTAAAGTCCGATAGGTAAGAATAAGTCTGCAGAGTTTTCTTAGATTTTCGTAAAGACATAGGAGATATTCTTTCATTCAAGTTTAGTTTGGTTTGGACACAATGTTTAGTCCATTTATCTTTGATTCGTTCATTCGTTTGTTCTTTTGACATCTTATTATTGAAGTTAATAAAGTATTAATCAGTTTTATTTTACTTTTGTCTTGAATATGAGTGCAAGCTTCTTGTTAGCTTGGTGTAACGCGTACACCCTAGAGCTACAGGTTGTTAACGGTTCCGTGAGAATGCCCGGTTCTCATTGAGTAAGAGCTGCAGACCTGAAATGTGAGGCGGGGCATTATAATTTCTTATTTGCTTAGGTGGTGGTCGGCAATTATTTTGTAGTAATAAATTTGTTAATTGTGTTTCTTATCGTATTTTTGTTGTTTTATATTGTTTAATTGTACATACAATTAATTAGAACTTTTTATGGTATTTTGATGTATGTTCAATTGTTGAAATACCTCTTTAATGACCTTCATATGTTTCATAATGAATCATTTACTATTTATTGTGATAGTTGTGCGGCAATTCATATTGCCGAAAATCCCGTCTTTCATGAACGAATAAATTCCGTCTTTCATGAATGAATAAAACACATTGAGAAATTTGAATTCCAAACTTATAGAAATCAACAATCTCCGATACTTGGAGTACAAAATAAAAGATATCTTGTTTTGAGCAGAGTTCAGAAAATTCAGAGCTCTTGGAGTACACCGGTTTCAGTTTAGTAATCAGATACATAATTCCCAATATTTCCTTTAATTTAGTTTTAGGTTTAAAGTTATATTTGAGTGATAAGTCCCACATGTAAGTGTAAAAAATGAGTACAAATTGTATTAATAGAGAAAAAATATGGTGTTACCTTCTAATGCATGTGCTTCTACATGTTCCACTTACTTTATTTTGACATACACTTACACCTATTTGTACGTACACATATCATTTTTTTTAATACCGGGTTAATTTGCCAATTCACAGCATGATATGAGGCTCGTTTAACTGTAATAGGGGTGGGATTTTGGTTGTCGAATCTAACTCGAACTTTGGGCCAGAAAGCATAGGTAAGAGTAATTGGGAATTTGGGCAAGTACGGATAAAATTTTTGCCAACCTGAATTTGAATTTGGGCAAACACGGGCAAAGACAAATGCCAACCGGACGAACTTATGTACACACATTAATTATACTTTATTAACATGTGTTTTATTTTTAAATTATGCAAGCCATATATATTTTTTACAAAAGTTTGTTAATTATTATTATGGGGGAAAATAGTTAGCTTATTTATTTGAAACTACAAAGAATTTTATTGGCTAATTAAGTTTGTTATTTATATTTCGTATTTATATTTTTTTTCTAAGCTGATTTAATAAGTAGTAAATGCAAGTTAGTCAACTTGCCTAACCTTAGGAGTGTTAATAGGGCGGTTTCGGATCAGATCCTAATGGATCCAGAACCAGTACCAAAAATATGAAGGCGGTTCGGATTTCTATCGGTTCCTGTTCCGATTCCAGAACCTCAATTAGTGGTTGCAGATCCGGAACCGCTAGGTCCGCAGGTACTTGTCGGGTACTCTATATCGGTTTTGAGTTTTCTTTTGTCTTTTTTTTTCACATGAAAAGTACTTGTATTTTATATTTTCATATTCTATTAAACCATAAAATCAACTTTATTACCAAATTTGTTGTATAATAGTCATTAGTTTCTTCTACTTTCTTTTTTAATTAAAAAAGTTAAAAATAAAGTACTCAAAAATCCTTTAATGGTAGATTAAACTATAAAATTATGAAGTTTATCCGGAACCAAGTACTCGCGTGTACCGGTCGGGTAAAACCGGTATAGATCCGAAATTAATCAGATCCAAAACGGGTAGATCCATTTTAGACTCAATTATTTTCAGATCCACAAAATGAGATCCCAGAACCACAATAAACGATTCCGATACGATACAGTTTCGGGTAAATAGGTACCTATTGACACCCTTACCCAACCCACCTAATCTAAGGCTTTGTTTGATATAGCAAGGAAATGTGTTCCGTGGAAATAGGTCCATTTCCACCACTTCCGCAGAATTAATTCCTTGGGGGGGCCAAGGAAGCCTATTCCATAGAATTACATTAAAAACTAATTATTAGCCACGCTTTGAAGTAACTGGGCCCTTAATTCCATGGAATTAAAAAAAATTATTTTCGTTGAACTAACCTATTTCTGTAGAATTCAAATGCTATCAAACACACCCTAACCTAAATTAATAAATACTAGGTATATCGTCGTGCCTCCGGCACAACTCAATACCTCGTAATTAAGGTTTGCGAAATTTTTTTTTTAAAAAAGGGTATTCCATTCATTTAGCTCTTCATTTAAGTGGAATAAAGATTGTGAAAATTAATTGTCCATTCTTCCCACACGCGCTACGCGCGTTGGCTCTATACGCGCACCCACACGCACGCCCTTAGATCCACTCCACGCGACTCCACCGTCAGGTGTAAATAAATAACTATGGGAACACATCCGATATTTCAAAAAAGAAAAGAAGTTTATTTTGATCATTTATATAATATAAATAAAGTTGTTAAAGGGTATAAGGATATTAGAGCCGTCAGATTGAGACGACGTGGACGCACATTCTAACGTCGATGGCAAACATAAGTTCCCTGACAGAAACCGTATAAATAAAGTTGTTAAAAGATATAAGGGGTATTAGAGCCGTCGGATTGAGTTGAGTTGGACGAACGTGAGACGTCGATAGTAAAGATAAGTTGGACCCGACACAACCCGTCCTGTGTTAATATAAAGATTTGGGCAAACCCGAGAAAACCAACCCGTAGAATCTCGCTCAGTTGAGCAAGTCCCTTACCGGTTCTATGGGTTCTTTAGGCGTTCTGGACAATGGGAGGTGTAATGAAGCAACCTACATTGAATCTGGACCATTCAATTAGGAACGAAGATCTCATACGATAGTGGGTCATGTTGTGGGACCCACTGGGTGAGAATGCAGCTAAAAAGGTTCAGGCTCTCGAGGGTCGTCCCCAACACAGAATTCTAGCTGTTTCTAACTTTCTATTCTTAGAAAAATATAAAAGAGAGAAGTGAAAGAAGACTTGAAGAAGAATTTGGTGGACTCTCCTCCTACTCTCTTTTCTTTGCTTCTCTGTCAGTTTTTCTATTTATTCTCCATACTCATTCTCTCTCTACAACTCACTCATAAATACCCATCTCTCTCTCTCTCTCTCTCTCTCTCTCTAGTTCTGAGAATCAAACCAAAGAAACCAAAAGAAGTAAAGATGAAGATTTCGGTTAAGACTTTGAAGAATTCCAAGTTCGAGATCGAAGTGAATCCTGAAGATAAGGTATTATTTATCATCTCTTGGGTTTTATTTGGATTTTCTATTTCTTCTATCGTTTTAAATTTTGAGCGAGAATTAGGGTTTTTGTTCTGCTTTTCTACATATCATCGATTTTTCTTGTTTTTTTTTTTAACGTCTTTTGGGATGATTATTAGGTTTTGGATTTGGTAGACTAAACTTGATATTTTAATCATTGATCAACTAGTTTTTTCAGTTATGGGGAAAGATTTTTAAGTCTAGTGATGTAGGTTTAATTCTGTTTAATTTAAGTTTACTGTTTCTGTGAAGAGATTTAAAGTATTTTGTTGCTGTTTGATAAAATAGATTTAATCATAGCAGAATTATGAGGTTCGTGTACTATTTGAGAATTACAAGTGAATTTTATGATCTTTTCGTAGAAGAGGTATTATGTTTTATGTACGTCTTCAACTATTCAATAAATTTTGCATAGTTTTTGTCTAAAAATTTAGTTGACATTTGAACTTTTAGATATGGACTTAGATAAGTGAAAAGGCAAACAATGGTTAGTCCTTGTTTGGTTGATAGAATTCATAAGAATTAGAATATCCAAATACACATCAACATTCAATCTTTTATTTTTCAATCGGCAACAAGAAAATTTATTGAAGATATAGGTCACCCAAATACGGAGAAACAGAATAGGATTTGTACCGCATTAACGTACTGTGTACTGAAAGCTTGATTTTCGTAGTGGAGACCTGTACAAGTAGGCGGAAGAGAAACCCAGTGATATCAATCTTATTCAGCATGATTTTGTCCATTGCCTCTTCCTTGCTGTTAAGGTTCCTGGTATTTCTACCCTTCTATAAGGACCAAAGTGCCCATCAAAAAACAAACTAGAGAGTTTCCCATAGCTTATATATTATTGGTAAAAACCCATACACCATCACCTATTGATCAGGATGAACATACTCTTGGACAATATCTGTAAACCAAATTGAAGTAAGAACGTGTGCCAAATTTGAGACACCATGGGGCAGTGATAAATGAGTAATTGACATAGTGTGATTGAAACACAGCACACATTGGTTTGGGAGGACCATACCAATCATGTTTTCAATTGATTCAACTCATTTAGTGATGCTGCCAATGTGAAACAAAGCTGTTTTTTGTGTGATGTGTTGTTTTCCAAAATTACATGGCTGGATAGGGGTTGGATCATGACGGGTTGTAAAGAGACTTTACTGAGAATCCACATGCACATGTAACTCTACATTGGAAACTACTTACAGGTCCTCTTTCATGTTTGATTTGGGCCAGCCAAATTGGGGTTCGCTTTTTGTACAATTTCTTTTCGAGATCCCCCTTTCAACTTTTTTGCATGGTCCCTTTTACATAATTTTCTTCCTTTTCAATTTAGACAAGTTTTCCCATTACCTATGTAAAGAATTATCATACTGTGTTATTCAATTGATTCGGGATACGGAATCTTATAGGGCAACCTTTTTTATCTATTTTATCATCATTTTTGTGTCTGGTACTAGTTTCTTTCTTGCATGTCTTTTTGTTACATTTCATGCACTTCTCTTTAATGTTTGTGCATGCAAATATAGTATTAGATATTCTCCTTTTATGCAAATTTTCGTAGTGTCCTTAGGACTTGTTTTTCTATAAATTGTTATTGTTCCACTACCTAACTTCAAATTCAAATGTATTTTTGCAGGTTTCTGATGTTAAGAAAGCCATAGAAACAGCTCAAGGGTCAGATGTTTACCCTGCCTCACAACAAATGCTTATCCATCAGGGGAAAGTTCTTAAAGATGAGACAACATTGGATGAAAATAAAGTTGTCGAAAATAGTTTTCTTGTCATTATGTTGACCAAGGTAATGTATCTATTATTTGATGTATCCATTTGTTTGTGGTTTACTTTTGCAAGGACAGAATGTAATGTTGACCAACATGACCTGCCATTTGGTTGACTTCGCTTGGACGTGCAATGAGGATCAATGCTTTAGTATATTTGGGGACTGATCCAGAAAAAAGAAAAACACTAGTTTCTTCATGTGGAATGTAGAGTGATAACAATACCGAGAAAACTCTGTTGAAGGTTCAAAAATGGATGAGGGAAGACTAAAAAGGGTGTGAATGGAGGTATTGAGATCAGATTTGGAGACATACGCACTAATAGGAGACGTAGCTTTTAGAAAGGATTAACTGGCAGAACACGATATGTATAGCTGATTCCGTTCTGTTTAGGTATATGCCCTAGATGATGATGATGATGATGATGATTGTTGAGGTGGATCTAAAGAACTCTTTCAAGGTTCTATGATGAAACTAACAAATAGAAATGATGAAGTAAAATCGTCGGGTTTCTATTTGAGTTTTTATGTCTCGTGTCCTATCTTTGAAGAGTAGGTCCTCATTTTCTAATCGAGAATCCATGTTAGTAGGTATGAGTTTATTCCAAAGTATGTCTAGGAATATGAGACTTTGAGGTCATTTGTTTCTTTTAGACTTTGTCTATTTATGTGTTGCATTTTGGAAAAATCAAACAATCTAAAAAAAGAGAACAATACAAAATCATGGATCACAGGGCTCATCGTACAAAAGAACAAAAAATATTACAACGATTCTGAAACGGCGTCCCCGATCAAAACGAAAAAGAAAACAGTCTAAAGTGTAGATTCTTTAATTTTCAGTCTCCAGACCTGAAAAAAAAGAAAAGAAAAACAATGACCCCCTTTTTTCAAGAAAGCTTAGTGAGATTGGTAACATTGGAGGATGGAAGGTTTTTTCTTTTTTCAATGAAGTATTTGAGCTTAACTTCGATATCTACTTATCTTCATTGCTTTGTTCTACTTTGAGCGGAACCCTAGGTTTGACATCAGTTCAAATTTCATAACAAAGCTCTCACCAATGGTTGTCATTTTGTACACCTGAATTATTCGTGTATCTCATCGTTAGGGGGTGTCAATGGGTCGGTTCAGGTCCGGTCTGGGTATCAAATATTTCGGTTTGGTAGTTAGATAATATTTATATTAAATTGTGATAAAGATATCAGGAAAAAATATAGAATAAATAAACTACAAAGTTATATTGGGTGTGGTTCCTAACTGTTTGGCTCTGGTTCTGTTGCCACTAGCTAGTTGCTACTACCTAGAACGGGAACTTATTAGGTTCTGTTTTTAGCTGTTTTGGTTCCGAAATAAACCTGTATGATCAGTTTTGGTTCCAATCAGGTATTGAGTACTTGGTTACCTATTGACACCCCTTACTCTCATTCACCAGCTGCACTTTGATTTAATATTCATGTGCATCCGTCGTGCTTCAACCATCAATCTTAATTGCCGTAGCCACCAGCCTGGTCTACATGGATGATACATTTCATGCATCATTCTAGTAAGCTATCTTCTCCCAATTAGCCAAAGTTTATAAGCTGAGGATTGAAAGATCTAATTTGTCATTCTCCATATTCAAGGGACTAGAAAAGGTATAACCTCTCGTTTGGTGTGGCCGTAATTTGTCCCTATGTGCATAATGGTTTCTGCAAAATTCTGATATCTCTTTATGTGAGGATCTAGTATTTTAAATTCAATGGTTCTTTGAACTCTGTGGATGACCTATTATTACCCACATACTTCTTGGATTTCTATGAAACTCATTTAGGAAAGGTAATTTCTTGTAAGATTCAATCTGAGCTGGTTGGTTTTGGAGGATCAGGCCAAATTGATCCTGGACTTCTTTGACACTCATTTGAGAATGGTTATCAATTTGCTCCTTAAGCGGCTGGTTCTTGAGTAGTTGACCTTGGTACATCATTGTCCCAAACTGGTCCAATGTGATCTGGATTAAAATATAGATAAAATGTGTTAAACTTTTCTAAATTAGCAGAAAATTTTAATGTAACTAAAAAAATACAAATATACATGTTTGTTAAAACATGAAATACAAGCATCAAAAGAGTTTTTATTCATTGAAAAGTTTGCTCTCTTTTCTTTTAATCACTTGCAAAGGGGGGTACTGATAGATGTCACATAGGGTTCTTGGATTCTTCTAAGCGGTATTGGATGATCATTTAAGCCATGATTTTGCGAACCTATATCAAGAAATTTAACTGCCAGTTTGTCGATTCAACTTCATAGCTACTTGTTTGGCAATACTTCCTGATTCTTGCATGTATGGCGAACTCCATATGTCAGAACATCGTATCAGCATACAGTCTGTCAATATCTGGCCTTCCCTGTACTCATTTTTCTTGTGGTATTTCTTTTAGAGTAAAAGCTCGTCCAGTGGAGCTTCAACTACAACAGCTACACCCAGTGGACAGGTAAGCATGTAATGTTCATCATACAACAAAATTATTCCTGCTGGCAGCGTTCAGTTACCTGAAAGCCAGTTTCAATTGTGATAAAAACTTCTTGTTCTAAAGCAATTGTTTACAGGGGAGTTTTCATCTGTCTCTTTATTTTTAGAAACCCAGTTTTGTCATTCAGTCAAAGATCTAGTTACAGTGTTATTTTTTGTAGGGTATTTTGTTATTGACAAATTATTTGACTGTGGATCACACTGATTGGATGAACCAAAGACCAACTAAACAATATCCTGTAATCATACCTTACCCAGTGGAGCGATGATGCTGCACCAATAATGCTCTTAGTATTTAAAAAAATACTTGGTTACATACCAATATGGTACAGCTGCATGTATCAGGTAAAAACAAGCTAAAATTTATGCCGAAACGAGTATTTGTGGCCCTTTTAGAACTTGGAAAAATTGATAATTCCCTCAAAATTTGCACAGCATGTTGCTTTTGATGCTTTAGTGGTACAGAAAGAACAAAAAAAATGTTGTCTTTTAGATGTGGGCCAAATTGATCAGGTATTGTGCATATTAATGTACTATCTGATGCATAAGTGAGTTAACTGTCTCTTGGAATCTGTCTAAAGAGCATTCTTTTTATGTAGGTTCCACCAACAAGTTCAGTGCCTCCTGCTTTGACTCCAGTATCAGCTACACCTCAAGTCCCTTCAGGAACATCGGATCAGTGAGTTTGAATTTCTGACCATATTTGATAAGTTCTGGTACAAATAATATGGGACATCATTTGGGCTTATCACTGGAATTCACTGAAAAATAAACAAAGAAAACTAAAAGAAATTGACGAATTATGAAATATTTTGTATCACAAATTCTCTCTTTCCAGTAATTGGAGAATAATATAGGATTGTAATGAGAATCTTTGAATCTGACAGCTGTGCTATAGCCTATACCTTTTCTCAAACAATGGGGAAGTTCACATACAGTACTTCATTTTATTTAGATTCGTTACCAATTTTCTTTGTACCAGGAGTTAAATTAATATCTATTAAAAGCTTTTTGTTCCTTGGGTTTGTATTTCTTTTGCGTCATTAGTTTTTTGTTATAAAATTTCATCTTTTATTTTTTATTGTATTTTTTTTAATGTTGTGTGGTTACTTTTTCATCTTCACACAGACCACCGTCTACTCCTGCACCTGCACCTGCACCTGCACCTGCACCTGCTCCTGTTGCAGCTCCTCCTCCATCGGTTACTGCTCTGTAAGTAGTGATTTGCTGTCTTATGTTTTCTTTAGACCTGATATTACAGTATCAATTAGAACTTAATTGCTACCTGGTGTTTATATTCGACTAATTGATGTTATGTTGGTTACTTCTTGCTCATTATTCAGGCCTCCAACTGTTCCTGCACCTCAGTAAGTTTTTCTTTCTAAGTTGTTTTCTGCCATCCTTTGACTTTTCGTAATGTACCAATGTCCCTCATGTTCCAACTATGGAGACTGCATCTTTTAATCTAATATTTTTCTGTAACCTTTTACCCTAATGATGCTTTTCACCTGTTACATGACTTGTTTTATTTCTCTATTCAATCTTGTTAATTATGTGTTGAAGCAGGCAGGAATCAAATGTATATGGTCAGGCAGCATCAAATCTTGTTGCAGGAAATAACCTTGAGGGAGCCATTCAGCAGATTCTTGATATGGGAGGAGGAACCTGGGACAGAGATACTGTAGTTCGTGCGCTCCGTGCTGCTTTCAACAACCCAGAGCGAGCTGTTGACTATTTATACTCAGTAAGTTTGTTTTTACTTTTTACATGTTTTCATTCGTCCTCCCGGAAAAAAGGTCTTCAACCTTTAGCTGAATTTGATAGTGCTTTCCAGAGTGAATCTAATATTTATAACAATTCAATCCCGGATTGGTTGGTTACTAAAGAAAAATAAAACTTTACAGATCATGCTTTTTTGTCAATATTAAATAGCAATCAGTTCATGTTGTGTATTACATGTTTCTAAAACATTTTTGGAAATGGAAGCTTCTATTACAGAAAATCATTTCCATTATACAATTACAAAGTTAATGAGAAGAATGTAGTTGATTATGCATGATATTGTGTCCCTGTCTTATATTAGTAATGATCTAAGAGGACAAGGGTCATAAAATTGAAGAGCTTGAATCTTGAACCTTTCCAAGGGATGGTTATATAGTAAGATGCTAACAGTTATTAATTGTAAAAAATCTACTCTTTTATGTGTTCTATTGAAGTTGTATGTTCCGAATTTATCACATTTCTTTTCTTTTTTTTTTTTTTCCGCATGCTCTTTGTATTTTCTTTTCGTTATGCACATACAGATCAACCGTTGGGCATTTTCAGTAAGCTCGTCATGTTAACTTACTAATATGTCAACATATGTCAAATGTCACCTATTTGTGTCTGCATTATCCACAAATAGTCCTAATGGTTTCTTTCTTTCTTTTTTTAAAGTCCTAATGGTTACTTGCAGCCTATGCTGTGAATTTGTCCGGGCAGTTTGCATATTCACATCTGAACACTCATTCAGACATTTGAGTCTATATTTGCTCCAAATTATTTGAACTCCGTGATTGAGCTTTTTTGGCTTTTCTCATTTCTAATATTCTGTTTTTTTCATATATCAGGGGATTCCTGAGCAACAAGATGTGGTGCCTGTAGCCCGACCTCCTACAAGTGGACAAGCTGGAATTCCTCCTGCTCAGGCTCCACAACCGGCAGTGTCAGAGGTTCCTTCTAGTGGACCCAACGCGAATCCTTTAGATCTCTTTCCTCAGGTAGGTACCATGTCTTTGGTGTTCTAATATGTTGCATAATATTTGTCATAATGGATTTCAATTTTCTGTCAACCAGGGCCTTCCCAACATGGGTTCTAATGCTGGTGGAGGCAATTTGGATTTTTTGCGCAACAATGCACAGGTACTTTTAAATGCATTGCATTGGTATTTGGACATTTCAAATTGAACAGTTCATCTGATACTGAGTCCTTTTTATTTCCGCTTAGTTCCAAGCTTTGCGAGCTATGGTGCAGGCAAACCCACAAATCTTGCAGGTATTATTCTTTGATTTGTTAGAGCCTGTTGGTATAGCTTCTGTTCTTTTGATAGTTCCTAACATTATTGTTCTTGCAGCCTATGCTTCAAGAGCTAGGGAAGCAAAATCCACAACTAGTCAGACTCATTCAAGAGCATCAGGCTGATTTCCTTCGCCTTATTAATGAACCTGCTGAAGGAGAGGAGTAAGATTTTATTTTTTATTTATTTATATTTGGTTTGCATATTGTTTGGACTTACTGTTGGGTGGTTATGATGCTTATCTCGTTGATCGATATGGATCAGGAACATAATGGAGCAGCTGGCTGCAGCAATGCCACAAGCAGTGACAGTCACACCTGAGGAGCGGGAAGCCATTGAACGTGTAAGTTTTATGCCTACCTTGAATTTCTTAACTAGTCCTTGCCTGATAAAGAAAGAGTTGCCTTCTAGAGTAACTTTACTCAATTGTCCGTATTAACGGACTTGCCGAAATGTTAAAAGGTGGTCGAAAAACTGCATTAGCATTCTCTCACCCCTCAAGAGTGTACATTGACCCCGTTTATGGTTTCTGGAAAATTTGAACTTATGACGTCCTTTCCAGGACTCCCAACAGTCGGAGTAAAATAACAAGGGAGTTCTAATGGTGCCATGTTCGTTGTTATTAAGAGTCACCATATTTGTTGACAACATGATGTGGCCAGCTGACGGTGTACATGACATATCAGCTGACACGGGGTCAAAGATTCTTAATAGAATGCTATTTCGTGCACCCACTATTTTGTAATGTGGGTGTACAAAATAGCACTGTTAATGAAAAAAAACCCTTTATACACAGGCAAAGACCTTTCCTGACCCACGCAATTGATTGATCAATTCGATGGTAGAGTTTTGATTAATGTTGGAAAATGTGTTTTGTTGCAGCTAGAGGCAATGGGTTTCGATAGAGCGGTCGTATTGGAGGTGTTCTTTGCCTGCAACAAGAACGAGGAGCTCGCTGCTAACTATCTTTTGGATCATGGTCATGAGTTTGAATGATCCGAATGGGCGGCCCTTTTTCTCTTTTTTTAACTTCCCATTTCTGACTTCCATTTTTCTACCTTTCTTTGTTTCTTGATCTGACCTTTCACTACTACAAAAGAGTACATACCTAGGTATTTTTCGTCTTTCTTCCATCTCTTTCTTTTTAAACTAATACATCGTAGTATCTGTTGTGTCAGAATTCATCAACACTATTAGTATATGAACTTTTTGAACTTGAAAACAAAAAAAGAAAAAAAAAAGAAAAAGAAAAACAGCTTCCTGGCTGATGATTCTGATTCCAAACATAGTTGTCATGAGTTGTACGGAGTTCTAACTTCTGAGTCTAATACAGCACTGATAAGAACCTTATTAACAGAACCCTCTCGAAATAGGTGACGCTCCTGCACTGGAATCTTGGACTTTGGTCCTTGGTGCTGCTTGTCACGGGTTTGGGCTTCCAATCCAAAAGACTAGCCTATTAGGTGGAGTTGATTCAAATCCATATAAACCCCAAGATCCCCCTTTATCCAACTAATGTGGGATTATTCCCCTTTTGTCACTATTCCACCGTGACATGCTGCTCCTGTTCTTGCTCTGGGCTTTGGTTACTTGATGAAAACAATGCTTTGTTTTAAATCCAATTCGGCCTAGTTAATCACTCATACCATAAAGACCTGGGTGACCTAGAATCTAGAAAACAAAGTAAGGCGGGTAAAAAGTATCTAAAGGGCATAAGATTAGTTAGAATTTTAGATGTGCATATGGAGCAAAAAAGATGTGTGCATGTGGACGAGAGAGAAATATGTTTACTTTTATTTATTTATTTATTTTTTACAAAAGAATGCCATATCTTTTTATTTACAAAATTTATAATTTTTAAAAGCATTAGGGAAGATCTTTAAAATGAGATCAATCACCAATATCAAAATTTATAAATATATATACACGAGCCCCCCAGCGTACCTTCTATACGCATTTTGTGCGTGACAAATTTATTTTGCCTCTTCACACGTGTTATGCCCGAGTTGGTAAATTATAGGATGCGTTATTATTATAAAAAATAAAGATTGTAGGTGGTCCTACTTGTGACTGTGTAGAATCTGATGTGATCTAGACATTAAGGAGATCATCGTCTAATAAATTTAGCCCTTAGATCAACTCCATACGATCTCACTGACAAGTGTAAACTAAGTGTAAATAAATAAATAATGTTACAGTACATAATCGGTATTTTTGGGTGTAAAAGGGGTTTTGGGTTGTTAATGTAGATTATGCGGTGCGTTATGAGGTGGAGATCATCGACTCAAAAAATTAGCTCTTGGATCAACTTCATGTAGCACCAACATTAGGTGTAAATGGAGTATAATTAATAGAAATAAAAGGGCAGGACATGATTGGTATTAAATGAAATATATAGCAGGACATCATCGGAATACAAATAGAAGTGGATGGGCATTTTTGAAAAAGCCAACAATGGCACGTAAGGCCACCACGGCTCCTTGGCTCAAAATTGAGCTTCTTGGGAGCCGCATTAATAGTATATATATATATAATTTTGGCCAAAAACCCATACTTGGAAAACGTTTTAGGATTTAGCCCAACAAACGTTTTCTTTTAGTCTAAGGCCCAAGAGGGTTTCAGTCAGAGGGTTTCAGTGTGTGTAATTTATAGGAAGAAGGTTTCAGTGAAACCCTCTCCGAGAGGGTTTCAGTCAGTTATCCTTGGGCCTTAGACTAAAAGAAAACGTTTGTTGGGCTAAATCCTAAAACGTTTTTCAAGTAGGGGTTTTTGGCCAAAATTCCCTATATATATATATATATTGGGTGTTAAGTATGAACAAGTTGTAGACCTAAGTAACCAAAGCGCAGAGTGGGAACGAGAGTGGGGGCGTTGGAGCAGTTGATTAAAAAATATTCTTAGTTTCGAAATGCCTTCAGAACATGAGCGTCGAAGCGTAGTTCAAAGTTAAAGGAGGAGAGTCGCCCCTATACCAAGGTTCCGATTACTGAGGTGTAGATGACACTTCGGCATACCGACATGTGAATGCATGGAGACGCATACTAACACATGCTAGGAGTAGATTTTAGACCATAAAAACTTTAGACAAATTATATATCGTGCTGAAGACGCGTGTTATTGATAATATTTAAACAAATAAGGGTGTACAGTTTTCATGATTATAGAATTCAAGGAATCATGTTAGTTTTTTTTGGAGTCACATGGCTTTTGAAAGTCAGTAAGAAGAGTCACGATCCATTGCCCAACGTTAAAATGTCCAATCGTTACTCAATGCACTGTGGGGCCACATTGAGTTGAATTGAGGGCAAATTTTCAGTGAAGATCCCTTGTCACATAGATAATACCTCTTTGTTTTGTTTTGTTTTTTTTAAATATACCTAACCTTATGTGATTTTAGATGAAAATAATCTACCTGATAAAGAAAATATGATGATCTACATTAAAATAGCTCTTATTTCACTTCATGTGGTCTCCACAAACATATTGCGCACTGATTGGTCATTCGACGGATCCAGATTCGTGTAAGAATATCAAATAAAGCATGCCAAGCTAGGCCTAAAATCAAGAATTGATTTTATACGAAATTTACTAAAAATAAAAAGTGGAAATTCCTAATCACGAGAAAAATCTACAAAAATAGAATTTAATTATAATTAATCCAACTACAAAACTATTTCCAGATAGAGTGCTAATATCTAGCATCCTAGGTTTTCCAGCCATCCTAGGTGAATGGAGTAATTTTTGGTAAGGATGATCTACAAGGTGAAGAGCACATTCTCAAAAAATATCAGCCCTTAGATCAACCTCATATGGGCCCCACATGCCACTATACATGTAAAATGTACAAATAAGATTGTATGCCGATCCGTTCTATATGTGTGTGTGTGTGTGTGTGTGTAGGGGTGTCAATAGGTACCAAAATACCCAGAACCGAACCGGAACCTTTTTTTACGATTCTGGGACTTGATTTTGTGGATCCGATAAATTTCAGATCTACCTGTTTTGGATCTGTTTAATTTCGGATCCACCCAATGGGCACCCACGGGTACCCGGTTTCATATAAATTTTATAATTTTATAGTTTAATTTACTATTATACAATAATTTTTTAACTTTTTTTAACTTTTTTTAGTTAAAAAAAGAAACCAATGACTATTATATAACAAATTTCATAATAAAATAAATTTTATATTGAATAGAATACGAAAATATAAAATACAAATAGGTTATGTAAAAATAAAAAAATAATAATTAAAAATAGGTATCGGGTTCCCGCAGATCCTAGTGGTATCAGATCTGGAACCACCAATTGAGGTTCCGGAACCGTCCCGTTGACACCCCTATGTGTGTGTGTGCATGTGCGTGTGTGTCCAAGCCCCCCGCCTAGGGCATAAATGGTTCTCTCTGTTGAATTTGGCCGGTTCTTCCCCTTCACAAGTTAAAAGTGCATTTTACTAGCCTCCACTACTCATCTTTTCTTGCAAATGACAGTGTTATTGACACAAATATTTTTTATCAGGTTGTGACCTTTACTCAAGGTTATTCCTTCATTTTGAAAAAAGACTAAGTTCTATCCCTCATTTTCTTTGGGGATATCTCACCCCTAAAACATATAAAATAATAATAATAATAATAATAATAATAATAATAATAATAATAATAATAATAATAATAATAATAATAAAAACAAAAAAAACTTTTAAAAAAACCCCTTCCTTCTTTTTAAACCCCTTTCTCACTCGAAATTCCTTTCTCTCTCTAAACTCATTTTTCTTCACCACCACCACCACTACCACCGTCACCATCATCTTCCTACCATCACCACTACCACCCCACTCCACCGCCATCACAGAGATCAAAGAGAAAGTGGGAGAGAGAGAGAGAGGCTAGAAAGAGGGGGAGAGAGAGAGTGGGAGAGAAAGGAAGATGCGGTGGTGGGGGTGGGGGAGCAAGAAAATAAAAGGTTTTGTTGTGGTGGCCGACGGTGACTGGTAATAGAGTGGGGGTGAGGGTGGTGAAGATGGTGATGGTGGGAGGGGTGGGGTATTTTATTTAATTTTGGTGGATACAAAAAAAAAATAGATGAAGAATATAATATTTTAATATAAAATATACTTTTTTAATATAAAAGATGAGAGGGCTTCCCCAATAAAATTTTAGTCAAACTATGGTTGACTGAAAAAAATTTAAGCTGGGTCACAACCGATAAAAAACGGTTGATTCTCACCACTATGGATGGTCTTAGGAGAGTTTTTATCTATATATATATAGCAAGGAAAACATCCTCACTCGAAAATTGTTGGTTACACATTTATGTTATTGACTGAAACACAACGCGCAACCAACATCGTTGCACTATTTCTGGGTTTGGCAATAGTAAGGTGGTGGTGTGGTGGTGGTGGTGGTGGTGGTGGTGAGGTGGTTGCGTTGTGGTGGAGGTGTGGTGGTGAAGGTGGCGTGGTCATAGTTAGCAATTCGGTATTCGACAAATAATAATAATACGTAATATTCGTGTATTAAATCGTTTAGAGGGGTAAAAAATTTTGTTAACTAAACGTGATACGGTAAGAAAACGATAATATATATATATATATATATGTTCGTGTATAATTCATTTAGATTAATAAATAAACGGCATAAAAATTCGTCTTTAGAGCACCTGTAAAATTGGGTGAAGAGTACTAAACCACTTAAAAAAAGCCATTTACATGGGTGGATTTGAAAAAAAATAATAATATAAAAAGGTTGTATGTTTTGATTGGTGAAAAAGATTTTTTATCTTTAAGAGATAAGGACAAAAGCTAAGAGATAAAGACAAAATACACTTTTTGACTTTTGTTTTCCCAATATAAAGAGACATGTTACAAATATGGTCCGAATTTTTTACATGTTCAGAGACGTCTTCAACAAAAGCCGCGATTAAATCGTTTGTTGTAACGAATTACCGAATTATACCGAATCATTCAAAAATCTATCCGTTCAGTTCAGTTATCTTCCAAATTCAATAATTCGTGAGTAGTCCGCAAACTATTCATAAATATGCTAACTATAGTCATGGTGGCAGTGGTGGTGGTGGTCGTCGTTGTTGACTAAAACAGTGCAACCATGTTTATTGCACTATTTATGTATTGACTAAAACAACATAACCAATATCGTTGCAGTGTTTCTGGGTTTGGGAATAGTAGGATGGTAGTGGTAGTGGCATGGTGGTGGCAGTGTGGTGATGATGGTGGTGGCGGTGTGGTGATGATGGTGGTGGCGGTGTGGTGATGATGGTGGTGGTGGTAGTTGACTGAAACAGCGCAACATGGTTGCACTGTTTATGTTATTGACTGAAACAATGCAACCAACATAGTTACGTTATTTATGTTATTGATTGAAACAACGAAACCAATATGGTTGCACTGTTACTGGGTTTGGCAATAGTAGGGTTGGTGGTAGGGCTAGTGGCATGATAGTGATGGTGGTGGTGGTGGTGGAGGTGTAGTTGTGATGGTGGTGGTGGCGGTGTGGTGGTGGTAGCGGTGGTGGCGGGATGGTAGTGGTGGTGGTTGATTGAAACAGCACAACCAACATGGTTGCATTATTTCTGGGTTTGACTGAAACAACACAATCAAGTTGGTTGCACTGTTTATGTTAATTGACTGAAATAACGCAACCAACAATATGATACATGTTTGTACTTTTTTGGGTTTGGGGTAATAGTAGGGTGGTGGTGGTGGTGCAACCGCAAGATGGTTGCGTTATTTAATATATTCTTAATTCTCCAACATAGTTACACTATTTTTGGAGTTGACTGAAACAACGCAACCAACATAGTTGCAGTGTTTCTGGGTTTTGGCAATAGTAGCAGGTGGTGGTGTGCACTAAGATGGTTATGTTATTTGATATATGTTTGATTCTTCAACATAGTTGCACTATTCTATGGTTGACTGAAATAGTATAACCAACATGGTTGCACTGTTTATATTGTTGACTGAAACAACGCAACCAATATGGTTGCACTGTTTTTAGGTGGTAGTACGGTGGTGGTGGTGGAGTGGTGGCAGTGGTAGTGGCGTGGTGGTGGTGGAGTGATGCCTGCGGTAGTGGCGTCACTAGAATGGTGGTGGTGGTAGAGGCGTGATGGTAGTGGCAGCTTGGTGGTGGTGATGGTTCTAGCAGCGTGGTGCTGGTAGTGGTTAGGTGATGATGGTACTTAGTGGTGGTGCTTGACTGCATAGTTCCACTGCTTCCTGATTTGGCTGAAATAACGCAACCAACTTGGTTGCATTGTTTTTGGGTCTGGCAATAGTAGGGTGGTGGTGGTGGTGGCGACGTGGTGGTGATGGTGGTTGACTGAAACAGTGCAACCATGTATAGTTTTGACTGAAACAATGCAATCAACCTAGTTGCACTACTTCTGAATTTAGCTAAAATAACGCAACCAACATGGTTGCAGTATTGTTTCTGAGTTTGACAATAGTAGCGGTGATGGTGGTGGCGGTATGGTGGTGGTAGTAGTTTGCTTGTGGAGGGTGATGGTGGTGGCGGTGATGATAATTTTAACTGAAACAATGCAATCAACCTAGTTGCACTACTTTTGAATTTGGCTAAAATAACGTAACCAACCTGGTTGCAGTATTATTTCTGAGTTTGACAATAGTAGGGTGATGGTGGTGGCGGCATGGTGGTGGTATGGTTGTGGTTGTGGAGGCATGGTGGTGGTGAGGTGCGGTAAAATTTTATTGAAAAATCCACTCTTGGATCATCTCTATGCAGGGCTCGTATTATTTAGATATATAAATCACATACTTTAAACTTATACAACAAAATTTTTTCTTTTACCATTTTTTAAAAAATATATGTATATAATGGGTCTAGACGGTCCCTAAGGAGTTCTCACATACTTTAAACTTATACAACAAAAAATTTTCTTTTACCATTTAAAAATTTTCTTTTACCATTTAAAAAATATATGTATATAATGGGTCTAGACGGTCCCTAAGGAGTTCTCACATACTTTAAACTCTATATATATATATATATATAGAGTCCGGATCAGAGTACAGTGTTATTTGTACATTTTATATGTACAGTGGTATGTGGGATCCACATGTTGTTGATATAAGGGCTGATATTTTTTGATAATGTTCTCTTCACCTTGTAGATCATCCTCACCAAGTCAAATCATTCTAAAACTGGTAGTCCCATTAAAAATTAATTTTTTTTCTCATCGTTCATTATTCACCGTTAATTTTTAATCAACTTTCCATTAATTTTTGATGAGGGTAAAAATTTTAGAATGATATGATTTTTGATAAGGATGTTCTACTCATCTTGTAGTATATATATATAATGGGTCTAGACGGTCCCTAAGGAGTTCTCCTAGATCCAAGCGGTGTGGGTGCACACCATCCAGCTCCAGGCGGTGTGCACAGACCGGTCGTATAAAAATTATCCAGATTGTTATGCATTCCTCTAAATTTATCCTAGCAATTGTTCTCTTAGGCTAAAATACATATTTAGCCAAGCTCACTGTGCAACCCAATCTCCATATTTGGCCAAATTTTGTTATCACTTGGAATGCTCTAAGACCTTGTGACAGGGCTGACTTATCTAGCTAGTATCCTTAACATTTTAATGATAAAAATTAGTTATGAGTCAAAAAATTTGAAAACAAAGTTGAATTTAAGTGGTGGGTGTGAAATTAATTACTCTAAAAAGATCAAATTTAGACCACAGGAAACATAAATGATGAACAATTATGAATAACAAGTGTTTGGTAACTTTGGTTGGATTTTGTTAACAAGTGCCCTTAGGGCACATGATAAGTTTTTAGGTTTTGTGTTTTGTTTAGTTTCTTAAGATTGTCCAAATGGGTTGATTTTTGGATATGTATATTATTTATACTATTTGGACTATATCTAAAAAAATTAGTTCAATCGGAGACCTCTAGCACCCTCTAGCACCACAAACACTTAATTTAAACTTTAATAGTGTAAATGAACGGCTTACATTTAAAGTGATTTGTTTGGAGGGTTAGATATTTCTGATTGAGCTAATTTTTTGTGGACATCTTATAAATAATAATAATATTATGTCTACAAAAATTCAGCTAATTTGAAGACTTTGAACTTCCAAAAAAACTCCTTCCAAAACAACCTTATCGTGTGCCCTAAGGGCACACGTTAACAAGACCCACTTTGGTTTATGTAAGTATCAAATCAATACTGGCTGGTCCTTATATTCCTCAACCCCTCTCTCTCTCTCTCTCTCTCTCTCTCTCTCTCTCTTAACTACAAGACACACTACATTTGATAGACATCTATCTCTTTCTCTCTCTAGAGTAGAGAGAGAAGAGACAGAGTTGGGTACTGACCGGCCCTTCCACCGATCCCACTATACTCCAATACAACATATACAAGAGGACGGCTCTGCTAGCCTAGCAGCAGCTCTGGTACAGTTGTAAAGCAACTTGATCAATTCCTTGTTGTGTTTATACACGGAAACTAATAAGCATTATAAGTAGGGACAAAGATTACGTACATTTTTCTGACATGTGGCATGGTACAGTATGATATATTTCTCTCTCTCTCTACTACTGCAACTTTCTCTCTCTAGATTTCTCTCTCATGCGCAGTAGAGAAACGGTGGGTGTGATTTTGCACCACCGGTTAGGTTATCACTCACGTCATTCTACTAAGATACAGTTCACGGGAATGCATGCGCATGTCCCACGCCTCATCCCTGCCCCCACCACCACCACCACCACTGCCTCCCCTAATCCAAACCATATCACTTGGGTGGCTATCTTTTTCAGTTTTGTTTTTGTTTTTTCTCTATTAATTACTAGCTAGAGTGGCGATCGACTGATCTGCTTTGTTTTAGTTCTATCTTTCACCTCAATTATTTTGTGGTGCTCTTTAAATGATAAAAATAAGTTTTTTTATTTTTTATTTTTTTAAGTTTTAATGCTTGGGTGGTTAATTAAGTAGTTTTACTTTTACCACAGGGAAACTAATTAGTTCTTACATTCATCTATACACAAGGTACACTACTTTGGGCGTATGGGTACGTTAAAGGTATACCTCTTCGGTATGCAGTTTTGGTTCGTGGTTCATTTTGGAACTCTTTTTTAGTATGCTATATCGACAACCAAGAGGCTCACACTCATTGATCAAAAAATAAAAACTAATTAACTAGGTAATTAATCTTTTAGATTTTTTGTCTTTTAAATTTTAGAAAAATCAAAGCAAAAGATTTAGGTAAACCAAATTTAGAGTACTGCTTCGTTGGAGTACCTAAAACCAGTACATAAGATTTGGTACGCGGTACGCAAGGGGAGTAGAATTTCCGGTAACACTTGTATAAATAGCTCGTATATTAAATTTTCTAAATATAATATACACATGTCGGCACTCATATAAGTTAAATATAAAAGTATTGTTACAATGTAACTGTAATGAATCATATTTTTTATATGCAACAAAATCAATGGCAATAGATAGGTTGTACGCAGGATAAATCTTATATTTGAATAACAAACATCATTTTTACATATTATACATTCTAAAATATAAAGACACGTGATAATAGTAACAACGCATAAAAACCAAACGCATTTAATTATAATAACTAAAGAACAAAATTACGCATGTTCTGCAATATCTAAAGAGCTTATCTCTCCAAATTTATTTGAAAAAGCTTGAAGGGTAGTTCTCATTACCAGTCCCTATCGATCTCGATCATCGACATGTCTTGGTCTGTTTGTCACCTCTCATACCCCCCTAAGATTCCAATCATATGAAACTGACTGTTCTACTACGACATCGATCGAATCGGTGAATTTCAGGTTCATTTTGCTTCATTATATATTCACATTTAAGTATATATTATTTCAGGTTTCTCTATATATTCAATATATATATATATATATATATATATATATATATATATATATATATAGAGTCCGGATCAGAGTACAGTGTTATTTGTACATTTTATATGTACAGTGGTATGTGGGATCCACATGTTGTTGATATANTGAGAAATTATTTTGCAGAATTAAGTATTACTTACAATATTCAGGTTAGTTTCTCTTTTAACTTTCAAATTTAATAAGTAAAAACCCTATATATATCCACAACATTTTATTTTACCACAACAGGTTGCTACTCAATGTACATTGTTATACATAATAGAAGCTAGCTTAGGAATCAAGAATATGCAAGAAGAGAACAAAAGCAATTGTCCTTATATATCAGTAGAGCTATTTCATGTGATCTAGATTAATTGAACTTTATCTCTCATTTTAATTACTTACAATATTTATGAAAAGAAATAAACAATGTAAATTCAGTACTTCAATGTGCGGACATATATAGAATTATCATTGTACATATTTTTACTCGTAACCTTCAAACAAGCTAGCAGCTATAAATATTAGGTTTAGAGGAGGCCAATTCATCAAGCAGCATCAAAAGAAACAGCTTTATTAATTAAGAGAAAAATGGAGGAGAAAAATGGTCATGTCGTTGGACGGCGAAAGGGAGGAATAAGAACAATGCCCTTTATCTTCGGTAACTAACTAATTAACTGCGCGTTTGATCGATTTCTTCTTCTTCTTCCTTCTTCTTCTTTTTCGTCTTCTTCTTCTTCTAATTTATATATTATTGATGTAGTTTTGTTTTTAATTTTGTGTAGCAAATGAGGTTTGTGAGAAGTTGGCTGTGGTTGGTTTTAGTACTAATATGGTTAGCTACTTAACACAACAACTACACATGCCCTTAACTAAGGCAGCCAACACTGTCACCAACTTTGGAGGGACTTCAAGCTTGACACCCTTGATCGGGGCCTTCATCGCCGACGCATTCGCCGGACGATTCTGGACTATCACTATTGCTTCCATTATTTACCAAATAGTTAAGATCTTATCACCAAACCAAACACTTCTTCTTCTTCTTCTTCTTCTTCTTCTTCTTCTTCTTCTTCTTCTTCTTCTTCTTCTTCTTCTTCTTCTTCTTCTTCTTCTTCTTCTTCTTTAAAAGAAACAAATTAATGGGTTGGTCTAAGACTTTCATCTTTTTATGTAGGATTATTCTCAACACGCCTCTCACTTGTGGCGTTATTTTGAGCCACATACATAGTATTCTATTGGATAATATGGAACACGAATGGCCTTTGGGTTTATCATGTATAACCCACTCCAATACCATATTAAATTTTGTGGGCATCCAACTCCAAATCAATTGACAATTAGTGGAGAAACCCATCTTTCATATTGTATTGCAAGGCTAGCTTTCATCTTTTATGTAGGACTATTCTTAATAACATTGGAGACTAATTAATTAATCAATTAACAATAAGTCAAATTAATGTGGACAAGAAGGTGTTATGTAGATAGGAATCATAAAAACCCTAATTAACCATAACAATCTTTTATATATCCTTAAATTTTGTTAAGAAAAACTAGCTAGCTAGCTAAGTTAATCAATTGGTTTTAAGGATACAAACATATATAATTAATGCATGAAATATTAACTGAATTTCCATATAAATGTGATTTATAACCAGGGAATGATAAGCTTGACTCTATCAGCAGTCCTTCCTCAACTAAGACCACCTCCATGTAAAGGAAATCAGGTTTGCCAGGAAGCCGACGCCGGACAACTAGCCATCCTCTACATATCTCTCTTATTAACAGCCATAGGTTCCGGTGGAATTCGACCGTGCGTGGTGGCATTTGGTGCAGACCAATTCGACGAAATGGATCCTACGCAAAAAAATAAGACATGGATCTTCTTCAATTGGTATTATTTTTGCATGGGTGTTTCGATTCTCATCGCGGTGACGGTAATTGTATACATTCAAGACAATATTGGATGGGGATGGGGTCTTGGAATTCCGACAATCGCCATGTTCATTTCGATTATCACTTTCATTATCGGTTACTCGCTATACAGGAACTTGGATCCCTCCGGTAGCCCGTTCACTCGATTGTTACAAGTTATTGTAGCTGCCTTTAAGAAACGAAAGTTGCCGATGGTTTCTGATACCTCACTGCTGTATGAGAATGAAGAGCTTGATGCTTCAATATCTGCAACTGGAAACCTTTTTCACACTAAACAATTAACGTAAGAGCTCTCTCTCCCTCTAGCTTGTTAATTTGTTATGGGCTTTTTTAGTAAATAACCCTGTCAATATATGGAAACTAAGATATAACCCCGACATTTTAGCTATTTGTGAGATAACCCTATCGTGGACAGAATCGTTAACTTTCCATCCAATAGCCCACGTGATTGTCATATGCTAATGTAAAAGTACTTAAATGCCCTTAAACTAAACCAGTTTCCCTACAACTCGGGTTAAAATGAATTGTGAGATGCATCTTCATTAATATCCATTCGAAGATAATCTAATGGTGCTGTTGAAAACACGTGTGGGAGGTTGAATAAATTATATAAACACGTGTGGAGGGAAGGCTCTTATTACGGGGGGAGTTAGGTTATCAGTAGTAGAAACTCCATTTTTCTCTGCAAATCGATTGCTTGAGGAGGTAGAGGTTGCTAGTTCCGGGACGAAGCAAAATGAATGGCCACCATTTCTTCTCTCTTCATCTTTTTCATTAGTTACTGCACAAAGACCAGGAATGCCATCATCACCTCCATCACCACCACCACTACCTCCATCAACATCACCTCTAAGAATACACTAACACCACCATTTACGCAATAAAATACAACCACCATCAATCACCCCAAAAACCCTATCACCATAAATATTATAACAACTCCAAATTAATTGATCAATAAGAGAGAGACAAAGAGAGGAAATAAGCCAAAGATTGAATGGTTGTTTGCAATCCCTTATTTGTTAGATTAGATTAAATGATAAACACGTGGCTATGTTCTTCTATGGAGTTTACAAAAGAAGGAAAGAAACCAAAGAGAGTGATAGAAAACCAAACCACCGTTTGCAATCCCTAATTTGTTATATTAGATTAAATGATAAACAATTGGCTTTGTTCTGTGGGACCCTTAATTCCAAGGTGAACTCACAGAAGTTTGTGAATTAATTTGCTCTTTACTAAAATTTTAAAAAATCCCATGTCCCCTCCACTACAGCCATGTACATAAGTCTCTGTCTATATCATAGCAATCTAATGCTCAAGCATAATGATAGATCAGAAGTTCAGCTGCAACATCAAGAGAAATTTGGATTCCTTCTGGTTCTGCTTTTATTGTCTATAACACAGGAATTCCTTCCTCCTTACCCAATTCAATTCCTCTTCTTTTCTCTTCTCTTCTCTTCAGACATCAATGGTGGAAATTTTTTGAATCAGTTTCTAGACTTCTTTTATCGTTCTATCCTTTAAAACAAAAAAAAACCTCTGTTCTTTTTTATTTTGTTATTTTTCTGTAGTATTGTAGAGAGAAAGAGTGAGAAGATGTCTTCCTCAGCTACGGTTGGAGTCGATAAGGCGACGAGTGACCTTCTAATCAGTCCCGACTGGACTATGAACATAGACATCTGCGAGTCCATCAATTCTCATCGTTGGTATTGAAACCCCTCCACCACCCCCATCATATCATGTTTGCATAGTGTTGTAT
>MVGT01000305.1:81856-109234 GCA_002174775.1 Macleaya cordata
CAATTGCAAGATTGGGAGGTTCAAACCCATATTATGCATCCAATTGAATATAAAAATTTTCAATTAAGGATCAATCAATACCTTTCCTTCTCCATCGCCACCATTTTATTCACCACATACCATCACTTCTTCTCCACCTCCCTCCATCTCTTGATCTCGACCCCCACTATCACAACCCCACCACTATCTCCATCTCCACCATGTCGTTAATTTGATGGTAGTGTTATCGAAAGGTGTGTAGTGGTGGTGACCAGTAATGTTAATGGAGTTTAAAGAAGAAGATTAGGTTAAAAAAATGGAAGAGGTCAAAAAAAACCCATAACCTACTTAACCAAGGTTAGACATTTTTTCACCGACTTTAAGAGGTTGTGTTAGTTTAAGGGCATTTAAGTACTTTTACATGAACATGTGACAATCACGTGAGCTCTTGGATGGAGAGTTAACGATTCCGTCCAAGATAGGGTTATCTCACAAATAGCCAAAATGTCAGGGTTATATCTTAGTTTTCATACATTCACAGGGTTATTTGCTAAAAAAGCCCATTTGTTATATATACAATGCTCCATGCACATGCATTTTTTGTGGACGAATCATGAAAATCGTGCTCTATGGCCCTGCTTGGTACACCGTGAATATTCTATAAATTAGAAAAAAATAAATAAATAATTTTAGATTATTTATTTTGTAAGCATATTGCAAATCCCACCAAATAATTGTTATTAGATGCCCTCATCAATCATCTACAAACACATGATAAATCATAAATTTTCGCATTTACGAATATTCACGGTGTACCAAGCAGGGAATATATTAGTGTAGATGACCAAACGATTAAAATTGTAAAGTAGAGGGAGTTCTTAGATTTGAGAGTGGTAATATAATCTCCTTTCTCCTTTTTAATTCCGGGGTTGGAACTCTTAAATCTAATGGTTCCCTCTGCTATTTAATCTAACACATATCAAAAATATGTTAACATAATGCACGAAATCGCAAATTAACATATGCTAATATAAATTTTAGACGATAAAAAAACATGAAAATCTATGAGCCATGCCAAAAACACAAATTATTGGTTATATATATATATATATATATATAATGAGGGAGGTTATTGCACCCCCTCTTAGAACGCCCCCTTATAACGCCCCCTCTTGTGGGGCCCACATACGATGCATCTAAGGGCTGATTTTTTTATGGGATGTTCTTCTCAATATGTATATCATCATATTAAAAAATCAGTCTGTTCTAAGACTTTTAACCCCCTCAAATTACTTATCAAATATTGATAACTATTTGACCCCTCAAATAGTTACTAAATAGTTACTAATTTTCAAAGGTTAATTTGAAGGGGTTAGAAGTTTTAGAACGAATTAATTTTTTAATATGATGATATACATATTGAGAAGAACATCCCATAAAAAAATCAGCCCTTAGATGCATCGTATGTGGGCCCCACAAGAGGGGGCGTTATAAGGGGGCGTTCTAAGAGGGGGTGCAATAACCTCCCTCATATATAATATAGAGAGATTCCATATCAGCGTACATCATTATTTGCACATCGTTATTCTTACATTGGATGTAGGGCCTACATGGTGAGGAACCAAGTTCTGATTTTTAGTGAGAATGATCTACAAGATTATTTGAACATCCCTACCAAAAAAAATATCATTCTAAAACATCTAAACCGATCAAAAATTTATCGGAAGTTGATTAAAAATTAACAGTGAACAATGAACGATGAAAAAAGAGTCAATTTTTAATGGGGCTAGCAGTTTTAGAATGGGGTATTTTTGGTGAAGATCATTTACAAGGTGAACAGAACATTCTCAAAAAATATTAGCCCTTAGATCAACCTCATGTGGGCCCCACATGCCACTGTATTTGTAAAATATATAAATAAAGTTGTATGTTGATCCGTTCTCATATATATATATAATGCTACTTTGTCCGCACATTTTGGAAAATTTTTATCTTGCAAAATAATCGTATGGCTCTTACCACCTCGTGATTTGAATCTCATCCTCAAGTTCCGCGTATACATCCTTCGAGGCATTCTATGCCGTCCACCTACCATAGACATCCCGCAAAATCTGCGGGATAACAATAACCAAAACTACTTCTATGCCGTTACAAGGATTCTGTTAAAGCTTGGCATATATACTTTTTTATTTTTATTGAAAGCTTGGCATAAGTACAAACAACCCATGTGAGCATGACAAAAATATTTAAAGCTTGGCATAAGTTCAAACAGTGGTTTTTCCCCCACTGTTATTTTAACAAGTATTTTAATCATTGATCGAAAAAAAAAAATCAGTCAAAAACTTTACCTTGCATTAAATTTTTCTCTTAAGTTAATGAATGCATGCTCTTATTTATCTTTATATAAAAAAGAATTTAGAGAGTAAAAATTAAATTTCATTTTAAATCCTTAAATAATTTTAGAATTGAATTTTTGAAAAACACGTACAATAGATAGAAATACAATCTTTCTTTCATTATTATATAACGCAATCTGAACACACCTGCACCTAATGAAATCCTAGTTAGATTTACGGGTTGAAACATACGTAGAGGTAAGATGCTCTTCCACCCAATTTATTTGTAGAAGAGCGTCAAATTTGAACACCTAACGCTCTAAAATAGAGTAAATGCTTGACACTCTATTTAGGGAGGTTAGGTGTTTAGTGGACTTTGATGAGTTTGAACACCAAACCTCTCCATTGGCCGATGGAAAATACAATCCAATCCATTTTACCTTAAACCTTATAAACAAATAAATTAAGTTTCTCTTTTTAAGAATTTACAATCTTTGCCTTTTAATTACTTTTGGTTTGTTTTTTCAAAAGAAAATCTAATTAAGATTGCTGTTTATTATCCATATTAGAATTTTGGAAATGATATTGGGATCGATTAGTTTGTGGACAGAACCCACTGAATTGGTGTGGGGTCCATTTCGATTATATCCAAGGATTGAAATTTAGCAAGAGTATTTTCATCATGTAGATCATCTTTACAAGAAATTAACTAATTGTAAAATTTTTAACTCTATCAAAAATTAATTAGAACTTGATTAAACATTAACGATAAAGAATCAAAGGTGAGAACTTCCAATTTAATTTTTGATAGGGTTAAAAGTTTTAAAATGAACTAATTTTTTGTGAAGATGGTCTGCATGGTGTAGAGAACACTTTTACCCAAATTTCTACCCTTAAATACAATTCAAATAGACCCACATTAATTTGATTTGGATTTGGACCTAAACCTTTCGGTCCCTCGTAGCACCACCGAAATTATTGGCTCTCTCTTTAGTGGGATATTCCTATTGAGGATACAACCTTGACCCTCCTAATTAAACCTTTGACTACACAAAAGTGACTTCTACAATTGCCTTGGAAAAAGGTTTCATGTTATGTACGTGAGTAATGCTGATTAGACCGACCAAATGTCTAAAATGGTGCCAGAAATAGTGCCAAAATATAAGAGATATGATAGGTCCTGCTAAATCAGTTAAAAAAATCAAACCATTTTTTAGAAAGGATGTGGCAGTGGGTTCCACCTGCCACACCATTTCTGATTTTTGGTCCGTACAAAAATCTTTTTCCAATGTAAAAATCAACTCCTAGTTTAGTTTAGTGTATTATCTGTTAGGTTACTTTTGGGCCCATGCTCCATTATTCCAAGATGTCAGGACCAATAATTATCTGAAAGGCCCCTATAGGCCCATATGTCATGTGTCGGCACTGATTGCAGGTTGTAGGTGGGCACGAGGGCATGATCATGCTAGTCAGTTTTAAGAACATTAATTTGTTTTTTCGGATAGAAACTTAACACAAAAATCAACCCTAAGATTGTCCACACGTGACCTGCATAGATGAATTATGGTGCATAGATGAATTGTAAACAGAGTGTAAGAATAAGTGAACTATTTTTTATCAAAAAAACAAATAAATAAATAAGATTGTCTCCACGTAATCTGCATAGATGAACTATGAACAGAGTGTAAGAATAAATAGAGTATTTTTTCTTTTAAAAAAAGAAAAGAAAATAAGATTCGTGCATTTTTTTGAACCGTTTGAATTTGTTGATAGTGTTCAATATTATATATATTTTATAATCCTGCAAGGGTGGATCACATTCATTTAATGCTTCCCCTCAGCGTTAGCACGTGGGAATTATATTAGAACCTTGTTTTTTCTTTAGTGCTAGAGTTGAGAGTTGAAACCATGACTTCTTTAGAGTTATGACTCTGATATCATGTTAAACAACTGCATGTTCTAAAAACTCTTTAACACGTAAAGTTTCCCTTGTTTATGTTGTTCTACGAGCCCGCATTTGATAGTAGAGACAGTAAAGATCGATGTGTTAGAATCTAGAACCGAGTCATAATCAGCTTGGCTTTGTTCATAAATTGGTTCCTAATATATTCCAATTACAATTCATTCTAGCCAAATACTAATAGAATTTCTCTATTTTCTTTACATTAATCCTTGCCTATAATATGGGTTCTATGCAATGCAGGTTCTTAGATAAGGCAGCAATTGTAACCGAAGAAGACTTCGAACTCAAAACATCAACTCCCAAGTTATGGAGACTATGTACTGTTCACCGAGTCGAAGAATTGAAATCGGTGATTCGAATGGGACCGATTTGGGCTTCCGGGATCCTTCTAATAACAGCCTATGCACAACAAGGCACATTCTCATTACAACAAGCTCGAACCATGGATCGACATCTCACAAAATCCTTCCAAATTCCTCCCGGTTCCATGTCCGTCTTCACCATAGTCTTCATGCTCACAACAATCTCAATTTACGATCGAATTTTTATCCCCATTGCACGAAAATTCACAGGACTTGACCGAGGCATCTCCTTCTTACATCGAATGGGTATCGGCTTTGCTATCTCCGTCTTGGCTACATTTGTTGCGGGTTTTGTTGAAGTTAAGCGTAAGAATGTTGCTAGAGTTCATGGCCTTACTGACGACGAGCATTCCATCATACCGATATCAGTGTTTTGGCTTGTTCCACAGTATGCTCTTCATGGTGTGGCTGAAGCATTTATGTCTATAGGACATCTTGAATTTTTCTATGATCAAGCTCCTGAGAGTATGAGAAGTACAGCTACTGCACTTTTTTGGACTGCAATTTCAGCTGGGAACTATTGTAGTTCACTGTTAGTATCACTGATTCATAAATACAGTGCTGGAGATGGAGGATCAAACTGGCTTCCTGATAATAATCTTAACAAAGGGAGATTAGAGTACTTCTACTGGTTGATCACAGTTTTGCAAGTTTTGAATCTTGTTTACTACATTATATGCGCCAAGTACTATACGTTTAAGCCGATCCAGGTCCGACGTAAAGAAGGTGAATCGAATGAAGGAATCGAGCTCGTCAATGGGATATAGTTAGATGGAATTGAATATGGATTGATCAGCTCTTGGGTGTTCCAATCTCTCTCTCTCTCTCTCTCTCTCTAGATGTCAATCTGTTTGTGAAGAATGATCAAGAGGTGTAAACTGTAAAGAGAGATGAAGAGTAAAAAACTGAAAGTAGTGATAGGATGTTATATATACATCAAATAAGTAGGAGGGATGAGATCAGACTAAAAGAAAATGAACTTAGCTAGCTAGGGTTTGTATTTTGAATAAAGATGAAGATAAAACTAGCCTCTTTAACATCAACTAAAATACTATGATTATGAAACAGTGGAATGGTATTAGTATTTATTTTCTCATTTTGTAAAGGGATTTTCTGCTTCATGAACTTCTAGGTTAATTGGCTAGTTTTGCAAGACACCCGACAAGATCCCATCAACACTGCAGTAGTGATGACATCCCCAACGCCGGTTGTCTCCACATATAACCACCCTATTCGTGCGGCAGCCTATTCCATCCCTCCATTGACGAAACCAGGGTTGGTACAGAAAGAAATCTCTAGTACCAACAATGGTAAACAAGCCCCCATCCCACGAGCGTATTCGAGGGTCTGGTTTTCTTTTGATCTCTTGCAATTGCCGAGCTCAAGGGGTTAGTACTGTTCGAAGATTTCGTGTTTAGATGGTTTAATGTGTTGTAATGAGAACCAATTTGTTGAAGAAAAGGATCTATTTTTACCAGAAAAAATTAGTAGAGCAAAAGAATTACAAGTGAATGATGCATACATATATACTTCAAGGGTTCTGTTCAGAGGTCCTGCACATCATCAAGAAAGAAAAAAAGTTTCATTAGAACAAACATGAAAGAGGTAACAATGTAGTATGCCCATGCTTCACATTAACAGTATGAAAAAACAGATTGAAATACAGATAACGCTAAAAATTCCATATGTAAATATAGGTGCATGACGAAAAAACAGATATGGAGAGATCGACTGATACGTATAGAATGGTCAACAAGTAGTTGGGAAGTATAAAATAAAATGTTAATACACTTTAACAAACTCCAAATCAAGGCAGGATCATCCCTTTCAGCCCCCCATCTCTTTCTAGTTTTGAAAAAGCACCAAAGTTTATTAGTAGTCATGAGAACTAGAAGAAGAAGAAGAAGAACTTAAGCATCACAGCAAACTTCAGTCTTGTTTTCCAATCCAGAGAGTACTGCAAACCCTCACTGGTTTCCTGATCGAAACAGTGTCCCAAGAACTAAATCTAGGAAGCCAGCAAGATTCTTCACAATTGGCTCACGCAGAGTGATCAGATTAAACGAGTCTTGAACTTCTTGAGAGTACGGCAATGGCGACGGAGATTCAGAAACTGCTGAAGTTGTAACTGCTGCTTCCATGGTGGAAACAGTGGCTCGTTCTCGAGATACAGTACGAGACGACTATAAAGATGTTTAGATTGGTTATGAAGAATTTAAGTATCATAGCAATCTTTATATTCGAGATTAGCTAGTGTAACCTGAAGGGGGAGGCAGTTAGTTTGGGGATGAACTTCTAACCGTTTCTTGCATCAAAAGAAAACTTCCACAATCTACCCAAGTTCGAGTTCTTGTTTTTGGCTGGTTCTAGTTTTTTTTTTTCTTTTTGCCATTTCGAACCACCTGATAAACACAATGCATACAAAAGAAACACAAGGGAAGCAAATAAAACCTTTAAGTATACGCAACAAAGCCACGGCATAAACAACCCTCAACTGAAATCCCAAAAGCCTGGGACCAGGAGGAGGAACCTGTAAGGTCAATTCAAGGTTCATTAATCTATTCTAAGGGTATTGAGATTATCAAACATAAAACAATTTGGGAAGTTAGGACTGGAAAAAATATTCATGTATGGTTCGACAATTGGATTCCTCTTCTAGGCAGACCTGAACCACCTTATAATCCTGATCATAGTACTTCTTACACAACTGTAGATCAACTCATAGATATCAACACTCACTCTTAGAAAATAGATGTTCTCAATAACTTATTTTCCCCTACTACTGTTGATTTAATTGCTTCTATCTATCTACCTGTTAAAGGAGAAGACAGCTTAAAATGGATTCACACTAAAAATGGCGTTTTTACTGCTAAATCTGTTTATGCTTATTTAGTTAATCCTAATAACCATCCTATCCTATTACTAATCAACATATCTGGAAAAAAGTTTGGAATCTGAAAACTCTACCTAGAATTAAACTTTTTATTTGGAAGCTCCTCTCACACACTCTCACCCTTAATGCAAAATTAGCTTCTTATTTGGATACTGTTTCTGATATTTACCCTCTCTGTAAGCAAAATAGTGAAAATAATTTACATTTGTTTCTTTAATGCCCATTTACTACTTCAATTTGGTTTGCTATCTCTTATCACCCGGTGTTTGCTGCCACTGCTAATAATATCATTGAATGGTTTGAAACATGGCATACTATTTCTTGTCCTCGTCCTCAAAATTTTAATTGGCTTGAATCCATAGCCTCCATCTGGTGGTTAATCTGGAAATTTCATTGTCAAGTAGTTTTTAACAATCTTTCTCCAAACACTCTAAAACACTTAAATCAAGATATACACAAACAGATCCCTCAATTACTAATACTTAAACCTCTTAGTACACCTAATTCCAAAGCCAATTCAGTTAAGATATCCAGAGCTCAATCTAATGCAGAATATTTATTATTTGTGAATGCTTTCTTTAATAAAACTGATCACTCAAGTGGTATTGGCATGATACTATTCTCATCCTCAGGAGATTATGTGGAAGCAAGATCATGGAATTGCACAGCAATTTTAGTAGTTGATGCTGAATGTAAAACCATTCGTTTTGGGATCATATGGGCTAGCTCCCTCTCTACAGCCCATACTTCTATCTGCAGTGACTGCTAAAGTTTAATTCAAGCTTTTAACGGTTCTTTTCAAGCTCGTGAAGATCTAGACTGGAGAGTTTCAAGTCAACTAGATGACCTTAAGAAACTCAATTTTGGTCTTTTTGATTGTAAATATATACCCAGGTCCTCAGATATGTATGCTGATTCTATCGCTAAACATAAGCTATCCTCTGTTTGGAAAACTATCTTAAACTTCCTGGGTAATATATATGTAAATCCTAATATGTATCTTAATTATCTGAGTTAACAGATATTTCCTTTTTTTATCAAAAAAAAAAGTTCTATTCTAAGAGCCACCCGTTCATAATCATTTCACATTCCATAAGTGTATCTGTGATATCATATATACACAAAAAAGTTAAAAGTCTTTACAGGCCTAGACACGTCGTCAAGCTCACAACCGACCCATTCAAAACATGCAAGTCCCAAAACAAACCACTATAACACAGTTATCCATTGTGACAATGAAAAGGGAGGAACCTATACAAAATAACAAGTCTCAAGCTCCCTCAACGATCATCGCCATCACAATACAATCCTAGGATCTCTAAGTCGATCCCAAAGCGACAACTGTAAAAGCAACAAGAAAGATTTGGGTGGGTGAGCAAAACTCGATAGGTAAATCAACCATTCTAGTACAATCACATGCATCGATTAATCTGATAAACAGTTCAAGGCATTCAAAGATCAGGCAAATATATAATTGATTTGAAAGTGGTGGATAAAACAGGTATATAAATATAAAAACAAACGGCAGTGTACTTCTACTAGCCTAGCCAAGGAATACGACTGGTTTACACCCCAGTCAGGTCCGGTCGACAAGTTTAGTCTATGGTGAACCAAGACCGGTGTCCAGATAAAATCAATGGAAAGAGCGCTCAAATCGATGACTGCGGAGTAGACACGAGCACCCAACTAATCTAGAGAAGGTTCCCTGAAAATCCTCCCTTCCGAGTTGCATGTAATACCCATCGAGCAGGCATGTGAATCTCAGGCCAAACCAGATACTCAACACCACCAACACCCATGGTTTAACTACAACTGCTCGTGACTTCCCAGACTTCAATAGGCAAATGCTAGCACCGTATTAGAAGGCGAGCCACATCCGAAAAGCCATGACCAACCATCTATATGGGAATTCCCCGACCCTTCACAGACTTACCTTGGTGATAGGAGTATACTATACGTTCTACTTTTAGTTTCAAAGTTTAAAAACTATTTTGAAATCCTTCTGAAAACTGATCCTCTTTTTGATAGAAATTCCTTATGAATATCCTTTTTAGAAAGTCTCACAGCAGTTCCGGTGGGACCTGTTCCAAGGTGTGGATACATGGCCAAAGGCAACACACACAAAACCTGTGGATCACAAGGGAACTAACGCACACAAATACTCGGGGTACAGGGCACCAGTCCAATTGCACACATGGGAACCCCGTGTCAAGCCCGGTAGTGAAACCCCATCACCATCCCAAGGCGTACACGAAAGAAAATCCTCTACCATTTTCAAATCCTTTGATACTTAGATAACAATCCAAATCAGTCTAAAAAAATCCGGAAGATTCTCCAATGCACAGGGAAACTCAAAACAAAGTCCCAATCGCATAAAACATGTCAATACACCATGGGTATTTCAGCGTAAAAATCATTTCAGCTCATGACCATGATATACAGACGCAAAAGCCGACAAAACTCATAATACATGAAGTATTATCATAAATCATGACTTTCCTATCGAACATGCATTTCAGCTTAACATGAATTTTCAATTTAACACATGATAACAATAACATACTCATTTTATTCATAACATCCGCATGTTATCATTCAAAACCAACATGTCATGCTTTGCTTACAAGTTACAAATGCATACATATCAGTTTTTAGCATGCATTTAAAACGGTTGGGTGTTACTAAGATGAGCACACCACCTACCTCAAGCTATACAAGAACTGCTCACCCTTGTCACAAAGAAGGTCAAAGGCTCCCAGCTCACCCGCTGGAGAAGAAAATAAAGATTAACGATCATTAGGTTATATCACCTAGAACCAAAAACCACTGAAAAAGGAAAACAAGCACAAGTTAACCTTTGGAACCTAAAACCCAAGCACCCTAAGTTAGAAAAGTCCAGTAGGTATCACTCGGTTGGAGTGGTAAAGTTGTTGGGGGATGGTACCAACGATTTGGGTTCAAATCCTCTTACATGCAAATCCACTGATCAAAAAAAAAAAAAAGAAGAAAAGTCCAGAAGGACCAGAACCACTATATTGGGTTCCTAAGAGTAGGGAATCCAACCAAGGTCTGAGGTCATGATTCTGAGTCCTTAAACTTTACCAAAGTTGGCCATGAACCTTAGATATAGGCTCAACTATACTCAAGGAGTCAAAACAACTATCCAAAACACTTCCCTAGGCATTCAAATAGGTCAAAAGAGGCTAATAATGTGGCACAAGTACCACATCATTGAAGGCAGCTAAGGAAGTCACGGTCTGGGTGCCTTTATCACCAGGTCGTGGGGTCATTAGTGGCTATTATTTCGTTGTTTTAGTTATTTCCAGTTTTAGACTTCTAATTTAAATGGGTTTCAATAGTTGGGTCAATTATTGATAGGGGTAGTTTAGTCAATTGCTTATTTTTAGTTTCAGGTTTAGTATTTAAGTTATTTTCTTTTTAGTTGTTGAGAGATTTTGATTAATTAATTGAATTAGAGGTTGAAACCTAACTTTCTCTCTCTCCTACATTTCTTCTTCTCCCTCTCAACTTCTTGTTGATTCTTCTACTACGTGTATCCACTTTGCATCTCTTTGTGTATCTCTAAAAGGATCTCCGTAATCCTTTCTTCTCCTTCTCTACTTATTTTTTTAAAGACTTCTGTTGTGCCACGTTATAAAACTTCTATTACTAAAAATCCTAGTCCTCCTATAGAAATTACTCCTTAGAGAAAACTCCAAATTTCAGGTAGAACTCAACATCCATGACCTTAACAATCACCCATCAAGAAAACCCCATCAATAACATACATAATTCATTTCTTCGTCATAAAAGTGAGAAGATTAACTCTATTAACTCAAACTGATCGAAAGGACCCATTAAAATTCATCATCAAGCAAAAACTGATCATTGATATCAATATTATTAAAAAATAAGACATCCAACTCCTTAAATCCATCATCATCATCAAGTTAGACTTCAAACTAAACTCTCACCAAAACAGAGATTTACTCCATTAAACCAAATCAAAGATAGGGAGATGAAGATTTATCTCTTCTTCTTTTTTTATTGATTAAACAACTCCAAGACACCTCTAAACTTGAATCAGTCCCTCAATTTATCCTCAAAACCCTTGTATTTTGCATCACCAAATCAACCCAAATTTAGAGAGAATGATAAGAACTTACCTTAACCATTGAGATCCTTTCCAAAAACTCTTCTTTTACTTGATCTCCTCCTCCCAACACCACAAACCTTCATCAAACGACCAAAGATCAAGGAGAAAACTTAGAATTCCCACCATCCTAATCAACCTACTACCTAGATGAGTTTAGAGAGCTAAAATAGTAAAATCATACCTTACAGTCTTGAAATAAACTTAGAATTAACACTAGGATCATCCCTTAACTTGGTGGAGAGAGAGGAAAAAATGGGGAAGAAATGAGGTCTAGGGTCTGTCATAAGAAAACAAAGCACCGCCTCTTCGGTGCACCTAATCTGCCACCGAAGCTGCCTTAGGCAGCTGCCAAACCTGCCACCTAAGGTCCACTTCATCCCAATTTCATTCAACTCCCTTCCATAAAGTCCTCTCACTCCTATTCCCTCCTTTTGGGGTCACTCATACTCTGGTTTTGGATCAAAATGGTGCATGTGAAACACTCCCCAATACCTGAAGTGTTAAAGAGTTTTGGAGGTTGTTGTCGGGGTATTTTTTAGGGTGTCACGGAGAGGGGAGAAATTTTCAGATCGATATTGGACGAAATTATTTGAGATGAAATTTGTGTTCAACTAATTAAAGAACTATGGGCGTTGGAATTGCAAATTCAGTTATGATTAGATCAGATCAAAGTATCAAACCATTAATTAAATACAAAACAACACTTACCCCCTCTTCTTATGGTTGCAAACTTCATTATGGTTGCAAACCATGTTGTGAGCGGTTTTCGCAACAGTTATGAGATGAAATTTGTGTAACTACTTTTTGTATACTAACCCTATTTGCATAAGCCCTTGATATTTATAGAAGATTTTTCTTTCTCGTTTTTCAATCGAGCATGAACATTTGTAGTCTTTTGGAGCAGGGGCCAAGGCATCCAACTGAAACAGTAAAGACTTATGCCAGACATACCTGATCTGGGTATATGATTTTGGGTACCTGCTGATGTATCCTCAAATTGAGTTCAGATTTTCAGACAGAGACAACGAGCCTTGGGATTTCACTTTTCTTGAATAATCAACTTGAGTTCTCTCTATGGCACTATCGGTTTCTTGAGACTCAGAAAGAGTATCTTCCATAACACCAGATTCGAACCTTCTGCGCCTTTCAACTGCAGCCTCTACCCTCTGATTAAACTCCTCATCACTGCTTGCTAACATGTATCGCAGCTTAAAATTTACCCGGTTCTCCACCAGAAGCTTGTGCCTTGGAATTATTCTACCATCAAGGGAATAACTTAAAAATCTGCAAACATTTTTTAACTGATAAGTTATAAAACACGTAAGGTTGATAATGCAAAACAATCTCCATGCTAGCCCCATCACAGGGTGTTTCGTTATTATGAGAAAAAAAAAAAAAAAAAAAAAGAAGAGAAGTCTCCACTTGTGGAAATAGGTATAATTCTATTTATTAAATAGGAAAACTAAAGCCAAAAAATTTGCCACATGGGTGATGCTGTTTACCTGGGGAACTCAATGAGATCCTGCAACGGGCGGACCATGGTTCTCCGCAAGTACCGGTACTTTGGACGAAGAACATCCAAATTGTATCTCAGCAGCATGGGGAAGTCTGCGATCATCTCACCCAGAGATCGAAGAGAAATGCCCAAAGACAGGAAGTACTTAACATTGACCTCCAGCTTATCCACAATGCTACATCCCACAAGCTCTGGTCCTAAGGCTATCACTTTCCCAATATCCCTCTGGTTAACTCCTGCTTTTGTCAGTAAGAAAATGACCTATACAACAGATTCCCCAGGGAAAGGTTAGTATGAGATTAACCATAGAATTATTTAAGGCATAGAAGACCAGGTCTTCGGTAGTCAATAACATATATATAAGTAAAACGATATTAATACGATATATATGTAGTTCAAGACCCAATATCATACGCAGTAATATAATAAAAGAAGGAAGAGGGGAAAGAAAGAGCACAAACCACTGGCCGGATTTTCTTGTATAGACTATATGTTAAAAAGGGAGGGAACTTGACTAGCACACCACCAATGGCATCTTCCCTAATGCCTATGTCCCGTAAAAATCGCACCTTCAAAAAGAAAGATATTATTTTTTACACCAGTGGCTTCGTTATTCGATACAAACATATCATAAAACATCATCAGATCAAACTTCAAATATTTAATTGTAAGCATACATGTACTTGTGTGAACTAAGAATCTATCCAGAAAACTTATTTTGACCATGTCATAAACATTATCATATCAAAGTTCATTATTGTAAGCTATATGTGCTTGTGTGGGTTAAAAATCTGTGGATAGCTCTAGTGGTATAAACACATTGAACTCTCGTAAGAGAGGTTATCAGTAGCCACTGTCGGAGGATGATTTAGTTTTAATCTTGCTTGAACAGACACTGCTACCTAAAAAAACATGTTCAAATATTTGACTTAAAAAAATAGACTTCTAGAGGAATCTAGAACTAGAAGGAATTTGAATTTCATTCTAGGACTAACAAGTTGTTAAACATATTAATGTATTGGCAATTAATAGAAGTATTCAAGGCCTAAAACCACGAAATAAACAAAACTGTACCTTTGGGGCAATAGTTGTGTCAAGATCAACACAGAATACCATTGGTTTTAATGTAAGTATTCTTCTCATTCCATCACGGCGAACTCCAAGATAATACAGATACTTCACAAGGGGCTTCCATCTTTCCTCAATGCTACAACTCATCAACTGCGGCTTAAACGCTAGTAATCGCCCAACATCTTCATTGCTTAGGTCAAACTCTTGAAGGTACTTAACCTAAATCAACAGAGATAACTCCAAATTAACAATTCTAGTATTACCAGAAATAATAACGGAATTATTCTTATAACACATCCCACAGGATGGAAGGTCAGCTTCATATTGATTTCGAAGACAGAAAGTATTAACAAGTATGAGTTTTCAAGCTTCAAGCCTTGCTGAAGAGCCAAGAAGGAGAAATATACCTTACAATGCATCTCCTCAAGACTGAAAAAGCCAAACGCCTTTGGACAGTCAAAAACCATCGTGCCAAAATCCCTCTTATTCATACCCATATCCAAGAAGAAGCTCACACGAGATCTAATTTCTTCCACGGAGTAAGACAAAATCTTCGGACATCGGCTGACAACAAAACCCACCCAGTCCTTCCTAACTCCATTGCTCTCAAGATACCCAACGATCTCGTCCAATTCTTCCAGACCACGCTCCAAGACATTCTTTCCTGCCTTTACAAGCACGAACCCAAGATATTCCCCCTTCACATAAATTTGTTTTAACCATTCAACCAACTGCCTTATAGACTGAAGATTCCCACATGACATGCATATGAGCTTCCCAATTTGTGGATAAGTCAATGAATTGTGTTTCAACCACCTAAACAAGCATTAATCGCCGTCATCCGCCAAAATAATAAAATCCTCTAATGTGTGCTTTCTTTTCAGTAATACTAGTACAAATTAAACCTTTATTAGCCTACAAGCACGGAAAACTTGAATTCACAACTCCTAGGGTTTCAATATTTCCAACAAAAAGGAAAAAAACTTGAATTCAAAGAAACAACTCCTAGTGTTTCAAATATGTCCAACAAAAAGGTGGAAGATAAGAGTACCTGATAAGGGGGACAACATTGGAGTTCTGAATGAAGGTCTTGGCACGGGAATTAAAGGTAGAGTGAGAGAATTCAGGTAAGGATTTCATGGATGCGGCTTCGATCATGACAAAGTCGACGAAATCGGGCAAGTGAGAGACCAAATTAGTGGAGTAAGTGATACTGAACTTGCCGCTTCGCACTGATTCTTTGAGAATCTCTGATGTAACCTTTCGCCGTATCTCAAGGGCTTTCCTTAGCATCTCATCATCATCATCTATAATAATTTTGTCAACAACTCCACCAGGGAAGAGGCGGTGGAGTGGTGGAGGAGATGATTCATTGTGATCTCCTCCAGTGTAAGGAGAAGATTGTAAGTAAATGGAACCTGGGAATTGAGGGGTTCTTCTTCTAACGAGGGATAACTCCAATAGCTTGACTTTCTCATCATTTTCTTTTGCTACTTCTTCTTGCTGTTGTTGTTGTTGTTGTTCTGGGATTGGTTCTTCTTGTTGTTGATGACTGGTGGAGAGGCGACGGAGAAGGAGAGCCGTAGATCTTGCATTATGCATTCGGATAATTTCTTCAGAGATTATTACTCTCTTTTTGTCATCGTCTTCAGTTTTCTGGGTAGTTTGATGGTTATGGTGATGGTGGATGGAAGAACAGATGGAAGACTTCGGACGCTTGGTGGTGGTAGTGATGGTGAAGGGGAGAAGTGGTGCTGCCGTGTTAGGGTTGGTGTGGAGGCGGAGGAGGCAGCGGGAGCCATGGACGGAGAATGGGTGTAGATGGTGTTGGTTTTGTGGACGAGACAACATCGGCAACGCAACAGAGAATGGATAAAACAGAGCAGTGTGGAAAGTGAAACACTATTTTTTTTTAAGCTGAGCAAGATTCCATGCTATAAACATTTACTACTGCTTGGTATGCACCTGCAAATGCAAAAACCAATCAATTTTTTTTCTTTACTTTTTAACCTGTATAATCATTTACAACATTTCATTAAAAAATTATTATTAAATAAGACAAGCGTAGTGTACATGCGCTGCATGTGTTCCTTACTTTTGGTTTATTTTTTACGCGGGACTTGTTATATTGTATAGATATAGATAGATTAGTGGAAAAAAATAGATAGATTGTATGGGTTTGTTTATCATCCAAAAAAATCACCTTTTTAAAACTTGTGATACTCAAGTTATGTAAAATTGATGGGATCATCTTCAAAAAAAAATAAAACATACGTGGAATGCTAGAGAGAGAGTGGGTACCGATTGAAATTAAAATTGTAACTGTAAAACAAACTAAAACAACAATCAAATGAAACATAAAACACACTAACATAGAGTTGAATACCTATTAAAATGCGAACACCGAAACTGATTCACCTAGTATGGGCTAGACATTTTATCAAACACTTTATGGTTATACCCAAGTTCCACTTGAGTAAATCCAAAATAACAATCAACAAACAAATAATTCAGAAATAAACTAACAAAGACTCTTATCAACTAATAATACAAATTTATGGCAAACAAAATACAGATTTTACCCAAATACTAATCAGCCAAAAAAAAAAAAAAAAGAAATTCCAATCAGCCAGAATAAGAAATTTCTCAATCAACAACGTAGATATTAGTCAGCCAAAAAATACAAATAGATTTGTATTGATCTTAAGGGAATAACAAAAGAATTTACCCAAATTTTAGTGAATACGATCGAAAGAAAGATTTTAAAGAAACCCAATGAGGTTTGTATTCACAATTGTTACAATGGAGAAATGGAGAGAGAAACAGAGAGAGTATAAACTGGAGATGTAACAGATTAGCTATATCCTGCAAACAGAGTGTTAGTTAGAATGAGAGAAGATGAAGGAGAAAGAGAAAGAAGGAAAAAGACTTACAGGTTGTTTATGGAGTTTCCGGAGTGTGAAAAAGGAGATTCGTCCTCGAGTGTAAGAAGAAAGAGGGACGAGAGAGGACAAGGAAGAGAGAACTGACTGAGAAGAGAGAGGGACAGAGAGGGAGTTCGTAGTATTGGGGGAGGGGGTGAGAAACCCTTGATTGAAAATAGAGTTTTACCCTTGCAATTTAAGTTATGAGGGGCAAAAGAGGACTGTTTTATCGTTGTACTACCTGAGCTGCACATTGTGCGGTTTTTAATCAGGTCCCAACAAAAAAAAATCTAAAAACCTAAAAGCCTAAAAAACTGATATTTATTATCTGATTTTAGTTTTATATTTTCAAAAAATCAAAATAACTGAAATCGTACTAAAAACACGGAACCAAAAGACGGAAATAAAAAAAACCCAACACATATACCTATATATTATACACACATCATTATGTATAAATATGCATGCAGGGCCGTCTCTGAGATTTGGAGGCCCGAGGCGAACTCATAGAAATAGGGCCCCTTATATATTAACAGTAAAAAATAGTAAATGTTTAAAAAAATATTTTATTATCTATCCCAAAAAAAATTGTCAAGCACAATGTAATTCTCATGTGAGTTCTAAACAAAGGTCAATAAGAAAATGAGACAATGCCTACAATCATACCCTAAAAACTCTCAATGCAATGAAAACAACCCAAAAAATAGAGAAAATATGATCACTTAAAAATTGTTCTTCTAGCATTCTTTGCTGCAAAATCACCAATTATACTAGCATAATCAAGCTTAGCTACCATAGTTTTCTCAATGGATAAGATAGCTAATCCATTCAATATTTCTTGTGACATGGTTGACCGAAGGTAAAACTTGATCAATTTCACTTTTGAAAAACTTCTTTCTGCAGAGGTAACTGTAATTGGTAGAGTTAATAATATTCTGTAAGCAATACGTGCATTTGGGTAACAACCATCCATAATTTCAAAAAGTTCAACACAACGGGTATAGTTAATAATATTCTGGTGTAGAGTTTCAATTTCAATTTCAAATGATTACAATCTAGATTTTCTAATAAAATTATGCACAATAACAATCACAACAGATGAGAGAGACCACAAAAGATAAATTAAAATTTAACTATTAAAGATAAAGAACTTGCACTAGTTTGAAGTATTTACATGATGGTCTGGTAAGATGGATGAGGGCAAAAAGTATGTTGCACCTAAAAAATTAAAAATAGAAAGAAAAAGTTAAGGTTTTCAATTTATACAACTCAAAGATTAGGGAGAGGGATTGAAAGAATAAGTAGAGAATTTTAGGAGAATCAAAGAGATCAGAGATGAATTGAGAAATTTTTAGGAGGAGAAAGAGAGAAGGTTAGGGTTACCTGAACAAAGAATTAATTAAATATTTTTTTTGCTGTATCTACTGGAGTTGTGGATTTTCCATATGGGCGGTATGAGAGGAAGTTGTAGACGAAGGGGAACTCGAAAGAAAGGGGTGAAGACGTGTAGTTTTTTTTTTGGGTAAGAGGTGAAAACGTCTAGTGAAGGGGCCTAGATTTTAGTTTTACTTGAGGGTATATTTGTAAAGATGTTTTGAGTAACTTGAGTTTTAAAGCAATTGAATAACTAATGAAAATAATTTTGCTACACCATATGATACATACACATATATAGGATATATACTATATAGAGTTTTTGGGGCCCTTTAACGGTGGGGGCCCAAGGCGGCCGCCTTGGTCGCCTTGGGCCAGAGCCGGGCCTGTATGCATGCTAATTTATAAAAATATGAATTAAGGAGCATGCCTCTTAATATAATCACAATTCCATAAGTCAATATATCTATGTCAATTTGTATATCTATATGTGACTCAATACATATGTGTAATGTATGTTCACTAATTTATACATATTTTTTAATTTATTTATAATATATTTATTATTTTATTGTGGAGAAAAAAATTCAATTGTGGACGTATCATGATTAAAATTGCCACTAAATTGCTATAAAAAATATATTGGGACCCATATAGAGATGATTCAATATATAAAGATGAACTCTTCACCATGTATCTTCATAAAAATAAAAAATCATATCCTGGAACGGAGCTATCTTGTAAGTTTTTGAGGCGTGTCCCCCCACCAAAAATATTTAAACTCCAAAATCTAATACCTATACGAGGAAATTGAGTGCCCCACTAATTATTAAAATTTTAGTATATTGTACCTTAGTTTTTTGTAAAATTATAATTTGACCAACTCATTTCTTAACACGTACCCCACAAGCTTTAAGGCACACCAAAGAAATTTGTTGTGCTTTCTTGGATTTTCTTCTTAAAAAAATTTATGATTTTGTCCATAACCATATGGTACCAAAATTATTAACCCCATCAACATTTAATTTAAAAGTAATAATTAAAATGGATAGCCTAAAAATTACCCGATAATTATTTTTGAATGATATGATTTTTTATTAGGATGATCTTTTCATTTTAAATATAATAATTTTTACAAAAAAAAAGACAAAGAATTAATAATTTTATCATTTATAAATAAATGGCCTTCCTCATATTAAATATATCATATTTTTATCCAACGGTGCTAATAGATATGGCCCACAAAAATGGATAGAAACTTAGAATTAATCACTTACTTTAAACAAATATTTGGTTATATTTAGGTTTTTATTTTTTAAATTTGAACGAACTTTAATTTTGGAGAATATAAGTGCACTATTTATGACATGTTTTAGTTGAAGTTTAAATGAGCAATTGATTAATGTGATATTTTAATTTTTTTAATCTAGGTGAACATTAGTTTTGAATACTTTGTCCGTTAAAAACACCGAAAACTCTAAAAAAAATCAAAAAAATCGATGGTGTGATTTTAGTTCCAAAAAAAATATTATAGTTTGGTATAGTTTTGGTATTGGAAAAAGGAGCTAAAAATTCTCGTGGTTTCAAAAACTTCACCGTTTGGGGGCCGGCCAAAATAAAAGAGTAAAAGGGTTGGGCACCCCCCAAACTAACAAATATGTCCTTGAACCTAAAAGCCTAAAAAACTGATATTTATGATCTGATTTTAGTTTTATATTTTCAAAAAATCAAAATAACTGAAATCGTACTAAAAACACGGAACCAAAAGACGGAAATAAAAAAACCCAACACATATATACCTATATATTATACACACACATCATTATGTATAAATATGCATGCTAATTTATAAAAAATATGAATTAAGGAGCATGCCTCTTAATATAATCACAATTCCATAAGTCAATATATCTATGTCAATTTGTATATCTATATGTGACTCAATACATATGTGTAATGTATGTTCACTAATTTATACATATTTTTTAATTTATTTATAATATATTTATTATTTTATTGTGGAGAAAAAAATTCAATTGTGGACGTATCATGATTAAAATTGCCACTAAATTGCTATAAAAAATATATTGGGACCCATATAGAGATGATTCAATATATAAAGATGAACTCTTCACCATGTATCTTCATAAAAATAAAAAATCATATCCTGGAACGGAGCTATCTTGTAAGTTTTTGAGGCGTGTCCCCCCACCAAAAATATTTAAACTCCAAAATCTAATACCTATACGAGGAAATTGAGTGCCCCACTAATTATTAAAATTTTAGTATATTGTACCTTAGTTTTTTGTAAAATTATAATTTGACCAACTCATTTCTTAACACGTACCCCACAAGCTTTAAGGCACACCAAAGAAATTTGTTGTGCTTTCTTGGATTTTCTTCTTAAAAAAATTTATGATTTTGTCCATAACCATATGGTACCAAAATTATTAACCCCATCAACATTTAATTTAAAAGTAATAATTAAAATGGATAGCCTAAAAATTACCCAATAATTATTTTTAAATGATATGATTTTTTATTAGGATGATCTTTTCATTTTAAATATAATAATTTTTACAAAAAAAAAAAAGACAAAGAATTAATAATTTTATCATTTATAAATAAATGGCCTTCCTCATATTAAATATATCATATTTTTATCCAACGGTGCTAATAGATATGGCCCACAAAAATGGATAGAAACTTAGAATTAATCACTTACTTTAAACAAATATTTGGTTATATTAGGTTTTTATTTTTTAAATTTGAACGAACTTTAATTTTGGAGAATATAAGTGCACTATTTATGACATGTTTTAGTTGAAGTTTAAATGAGCAATTGATTAATGTGATATTTTAATTTTTTTAATCTAGGTGAACATTAGTTTTGAATACTTTGTCCGTTAAAAACACCAAAAACTCTAAAAAAAATCAAAAAAATCGATGGTGTGATTTTAGTTCCAAAAAAAAATATTATGGTTTGGTATAGTTTTGGTTTTGGAAAAAGGAGCTAAAAATTCTCGTGATTTCAAAAACTTCACCGTTTGGGAGCCGGCCAAAATAAAAGAGTAAAAGGGTTGGGCACCCCCAAACTTCAAAGTTTGGGAGCTGTCCGTTAAATCTGTTTTGTTATTTTATGATCAAATTCATTTTAGTTACATGTTCGAAGTGGGTATTTGCATGTTTAATCAGCTGCATTATTGTTGATCGGCGGAGGATACCGGAGTTCATCTAACAGTACCATCCTGAAATTGATGAAAACTTTATTAGGAAATTGATGTAGTCCTTTAAGTCTGAGTTTACACAAATATCAGGAGAATATCACATATCATGTTGTGGATTACATTGATGATGAATTATTGAATATGAGAACAAATAAAATCTCATCCTCAAAGCCACTTTAACCACTTGTACTAAACCATGCTTTAAATAGTCTTTTAAGATTGGTTTGTCAAAAGAGAATATCCATAATAATAGGGGAAAGTCCGAGGAACTTTTTTCTTTCTTTTTTCATCAATGATTCAATGGCATTCTAAGGGATGTCCGTGTCTCAATGGAATAATGCTATAGCTTTCCTATGTGAGTGTTCTGGTCGAAATAAACAGAACCGTCTAATTAGAGAGACTACATTGATGATGAATATAGTTGAAGGATGAACTTTCTGGACTGATTAGATTCCCAACAAGTTCCCCCACATCTCTATTATTATAACGTGGCTTCACCATTTATCTCCTTACTATTATAATGTGGGTTCATCAATTTGTGTTTGGGTGACATTGAATATTTTTCCCTAGCTTTATTATAGTATATTTGTTCATCTTGCAGTATCATCCTGAAATTCATGAGAACTTTATTAGGGAATTGAAGTAGTCCTTAAAGTTTGTACTGTTGTTGTTGTTTTCTGTAAATTTGCTATCTATTCATCAGTTTATGCCACTTATTTCTTTCATCTTTGCTTACTATTTGCGTAGTTCTACCTTTATTATATTGCATTGCCTTCCTTTCGATTCTAACTAAATTCCACGGTTGACATTTCCCAAGTAATCAATTGTAAATGATAAAGCATGGTCCACCCTTGCATGTCCCACCAAGTAACTTTTGCCTGCTAAATCTGTATATTCATGTCCCACCTTTATTAGAATGTAACTCAATTAGGATTTTATATTATTTCTGCACATCCTTGGTGATAGGTTTATGCTTGCTAGGTTTTCGTGTGTTTCTACAATTGAGTTCTGTTTTTTATTATTCATTGTTTGTTGATTAGTTGTTTCCGTAATGCTATTCCTTAAACACGTGAGATTGTTGAAAAAGAAAAAAGAATTCCTTAAAACATATCAGGTATTGGAGTATGACTTTTTCTTTAATTTATGAGACGCATTTTCGCCATTTTGCTATAAAGGTCGGGAACCTTGAACGTCCATTCTGAAAGAATTCTTTCCTCGTTGGGTGGGATCTTGTGGTTGTCCAATGCTAAGGTTTGATTTCAATACACTACATTTTCCATTTTGCATGGGAGTTACATTTACTCTTGTTTAAATGTTTTTTTCCTCTCTCTCTCTCTACCCTTATACATATTTATTATTCGTTTTGAACTTTGAAAAGGATAGGGTTGTCCTATATCAAACAGAAAAATATGGTTGAATTGGCGGTTTTTAGGGGTAGGCGAACATTTATTGAGTTAGTTGGTGCAAATCTATTATATTTAGTGCTGTAAGCAGTTCATATATATTGCATATTTTGGTTATGTTTTAGTATGTAACGTAGTCCGAACTCCTAATTTTTTTATTAGAGGCCACTTGTAAATTCCCGTCATGCCACGTTAGAGACCCTCATTGATCTCTTCTTCTTTAATTATTTCACATCCTAGGGTCAGTAATAATTTACATTGTATGTAAATGACACGTAATATTGCCTTTTGTCTATATTTTACTTTACGTTGTTACTTATGGTATGTTATTTATCATCAAACATATGTTTTTTGTGTTTACGCTGAATGAAGTTAATTTATGAGTTCCACTAAATTTTGCCCCCTTCTTTCGGTATGCAGGGACAGTAAGTCCGGTACCAGTTTCTTTGGTTGACACAGCCCCCTCCTCATCATGGCATGTGTGTTTCTGAATTCTCGCCGAGGTCCCTGGTAACCCCACCTACCTTGGTGGGTAAAGTAGGATTTCCATTGTAAGTCCAAACGTGGCTAATGACGAGTTTGTCAAGTTTGTGAGGGATAATTGCCGCCTGAATGAAGGTTGTCCAATTTCAATAATGTGTAGAATTCTGTTGAATGGAAGTACGGCAATGCTTGTGGATGTATGTAGTTGTGAAACTCTTAGTCTTTTATTGACCAGGGAATGTTAAAACAATAGGATGACCATCTTTTTCATCGAGAGTACAAGTTCGAATCCAGTGGAAGAAGAGAACCGGTAATTCACCATAACTACTCATTCTACAACACTTATTTTTACAGGATATTGGATTTGAGAGCCTTAAGTTTGTTATAAGCGGATGTAAGGCTCGCGTAGATAACGATGTAACAACCCGCGAGCCGTTTTCTGGAAGGGCTACGAACGGTGATCAATTGAATACATGTATGCAACATATTACACTGTCTACAGTTATCCTGCAGAACATGCAATTATATGTCAATTTTGTTCGTTTATATCAATTTATTCCTCGTTAATTGAAACAACTCTTATATTGTAGAGCACACGCACCTTGTGTTTTTATTCCTACTGTTAGTGGTGCAATACCTGATATCAGTCCAGCGTCCCAAGAAAGCGAAGGCGCCCCTTCACGGTATACAACTCAATATTGAGAATTGTAGCTTACTTTTCATGTGGATAGATCGATGGTGCTTATCCGCGCGCTTTCTGATAAGACCGTCCCTTATTTTTTAAATTTTAGGAAAGCGGATTTTGTAGCTGCTGATATTGATCTAAACAGTAATGTGGAGGTCCAACATGTGCAGTACGACTCTCAATTGAATTCTAGTTGTGGAGTCTGACTGTACTACGTCGTTGGAGTCATGTTGGGTTAATACTAGGGATCATACCAACATAGAAACCCCTCTCGTTAGAGCAGTGCCTATTGATGCTAGAGCAGTGCCCATTGATGCTCCCCACGATACTGATAGGTAACACTCTGTACCTAAGTTTACATATTTTTCAATTTATTTCGGTGTTGTTACGAAAGTGCAGTTATGATTTGTAGGATGCCCGAGAGTCAGTCGGATGCACCGGTCACAGATTCAATAGAATTAGTTTGTCGCTCCTATGTAGATTGTGTTGTTGAGGGTCCCAACTATTTGGGGTCACAAGATGCTCGTACAGTTGACATGGGTAGGTAATAACGTAACCTAATGTCGCATTAAATAAGAAGGCCTTGAACCAGCAACCTTGGGTAACAATTTTACCCCCGAATTTGTGGCCAGGACGATCGTGGATGATGAAGACCACGACGTACCCCAGTATAGCAATGTGTACGAGGACTCGCTCATGGACCATATATGAGGCAGTCCGCTGGAGAGTCCACACGTTAATGAAAAACATGAACCCTCAGTGGATAGGTGATATTGCCACCTCTCTTTTCCTTTCGTTTTAGTATAGCTGATTCCATACGACGCTTACACAATAGTTATCCCTTCTTTTATTCCGTCTATAGGTCGGTCAGTGTGGAACCTAGCCCTCCAGACGAAACCGTTGATATATATAGGGGTTCCCTCGTCCGATCCGGTAGAAACCGGGCCTCTTTAAGTTGGCAGGCAGGCCCGTTCAAGCCTCTTTCGGGGGCAAATTGATGATCTTGTTGATCCCGAACAGGTCCTCGCAAGGGATTTCGTAGATGATTACCTTGTTGCCCCACCTTTGAATTACATTGGTGGATTAGATGCAAACGTTGTTCGAGAAAGCAAAGCATATGCTATTTGCACTGGTAGGCATGACTTTTATGTTGGACAAGCTTTCAACACGGTTAATGATTTTAAAAATGCTTTTATGTGACCTCCAAGTGAGGTTTAAGAGGGATTAGACACCGAGAAAGGTTGTTGCCAAGTGTTGTAATATCGATTGTCCGTGGCGTATTCGTGCAAATTAGGTGGGTGAGTTGGAAACATTTGTAATACAAAAGTACACAGCGCCGCACACCTGCAGTGTACACTTTCAAAGGCGTGGAAGGGACCACCGACAGGCAACCATAAAGTGGATTGCCTCGGAAATATTAGAAATAGTCGTATCCCAACGTGGCATCTCTATATTAGCAGTAGAAGACCACATAAATTGTATTTATAGAATAGAAATATCTCATTTCAAGGCCAAAATAGCTAGGATCAAGGCTATTGAGGTAGTGTATGGTAGTTTCAAGGAATCTTTTAGCTTTCTCCCTAGTTTGGAGAGGGAGATGCTGCAGTTTAATGACGGGTCTGTAACTAGAATTAAAGTGAGGCATGATGGAGATTCGATGACTTTTTTTGATCGTTTGGGCCATGTATTGATGCGTTCCGCAACCACCTACGACCTATACTGTCTATAAATGGCACACATCTTAAGGGTGATTATCCAGGTATTTTGTTGCTTGTTTGTACCACCGATGACGACAATGGAATTGTTCCTATTGCTTTTGCAGTGTTGGGGGGCGAAGAGAATGGTTATTGGGAGTGGTTTTTAAGTACCATTCGTCGTTGTGTCCTACACGGATATGAACACGGACGTGATTTGGTTATTATATCCGACCGTCACTCGGCAATTGGTTATGCTGTTCCCATCGCGTTTCCAAATCCCCATCATGTATTTTGTCTTCGTCATTTTATGGAGAATTATTATTCCCAGTTCCATGATGCCTCCGTTAGGGATTTAATATGGGTTTGCGGTACGACTGCTTCGATGGAGACGTTCGATAAATGCCTAAAAAAGATACAGTTGGTGTCTCTTAAAGGTGTCAACTATGAGGGAGTAAAGTATGACATGCACACAACCGACATCTCAGAGACCATAAATTCAGTGCTGAAAAAACCAAGGGTGTTTACGATTACAGCATTGGTATAGGCCACTCGTGTGAAGGTCGCGCTATAGCTTCGTGAGAAGTAAAAAAATAGCATTGGGAATGGGCCACGGCTTGACGCCACATTACAAAAAATTTCTTTTGAATAAACAGAACAAGTTACATTGTGTATGTGACAATTTATTGCACGCTACAGTGTCATATACCTTAACTGTTTAACGTGTCCATTATGACTGTCGACCTATAGACCACCACAAAAATATAATTGTTCACCCACGCTGATGCCACAACAATTAGGCATCTAATGTGTTCTTAAGTTGGTTGTACCATATGGGCGCACGATCTTTGGGTTGTAAGATTTACTTCACGCACAAACTTAGTAACCAGAGCGCGGAGCGAAAGGGAGCGTCGGAGCGCCAAATTTAAAAATGCCTAAGGCTCAGAGCGCCTTCGGAGAGCCTAACTTACTCACACGTAGTTGAAGTTTTAATTGACTACCATTGACTAGATTATGATTAACTAGATTATTAAATAAATTTTTATTAACAAAATCATTGAATAGTTAGTAAAATAATTTTTAAATTTTATTAAGTATTTTTTGTAATAATATTCTATTTTTAAAAAATTATTATTTTTTCTTATTTGTTAACTATAAAGTATACTATATATATAATAACTAAAATTTATTGTTTCTCATATTAATTATATTTTATTATGAAAAAAATGAATTTTTACTGTCCAAAAAGTAAGTGAGAAACACAACCATATAACGTGTGCTTTAAGGGCACTTAATAAGGTTATTTTTGAAC
>MVGT01000305.1:109920-148400 GCA_002174775.1 Macleaya cordata
CATGTTTGGTTACTATGCGCACAAATACATCACTACAGATGACAAATATTCGGTGAATGGTATTTTATAAAGTAGTAAAACCCTTCGTACCACTCAAATATGAAAAATTGAAAAATTCATACTGGGCGCTTTATATAGTACATCAAAATATTCCTAACATTATCAAAATTAATAACCAACAGATGTAAACTACACAACCAGGACACCTTGATCACCACACTGCATGTGAGGGACATAACATATACACTGTACAAAACCACATTTTCAATCACATTACTGTATATGATATAAACCAGACTCCCCGTGCCATATACAAATCGAGGACGTGGAAATTAAGGTTAGCAAGGATACCCAAGAAGAGAGTTATGTATCGTTGTCCAGGGAAAATTAAAAAGATGTTGGAACATTCCTAACGACACCCATCAATCCGCAAAAAATTAATAAAAAGGTATGAATTGTATAGATGTGCAGTCCGACAGGCCTTGTACGCATCGCCATAAACACCGTGAAGATGGTGCACCATTTCACCTATCTGTTCCATGATAATATGTACAAAGGAGGATGAATAGTCATAAGGTAATAAATTAACAGCAACGTGCATGAAAAAGCAAAGACCAACGAAATAACACATGTATGAACCAATATAAACAAAATAAGATAGACAGAAAAAGTAACATTGCAACCTACAATACCTCCTATTCTTTTAACCATCACCCTATCTTATTAAAAAAACCCTAGAAAGTGATTTTGGGAATAAGGACAGTTACAATCTAAGTAGCCAAAGTGTGGAGTACGACCGATAGTATGCTTAATATCGGGAGCGTCACCATTGTACCACGATTCTGGTTGCTAAGTTACAGATTAATTTCTGACAAACAAAAAATAACGCCATACCTTTTCATCCACTGACCAAATTTATATTTTCTTCAACATTCTAGAAGGTCCAACAAAATTATAATAGATCCGTCGTCATTAAGGTGATAAATAAAACGATCAAAAATTAAATAAATAAATTAAGGGGAATATAAAAATAACTGGTGTTATGTACAAATGGAGTGTAGATGAACATATGCTATAGCAGATTTTTAGAAGACGAAAATGCATAATTAATCATGAGTAATGCAGAAACCACAAACTAATTATATACAGCTAGCAAAAAAAATAAGAAAATATAATAAACTGTTATAAATTATAACTCCGTACCTAATTCATATTGGACATAGGTAGGGCCTAATTATAATTTAGGATGAAAATAAATGTTGTTATATTCGATCGATCTCTTTTATTCGATAGTGAAGGTTATTTAATAAGAATTGGGTTTCGCCCTAGATGGTTTTTATCAAAAGAAACAGAGTTAACATGACCATTAATCGTATAAACTACTTAACCAACCTTATTGACCATAAACTAAAGAGTAAAATCTAACTACTAAATAATAAAATATTAGTTCAATGCCACATGAGAAAGCTTCAAAAGGTTGTGGGTGGCTATGGCCACCCTTAGTGAAAACGGGCCTCCGCCCCGGTACTTTCCCATAAGTTGGAAAGAAATCCCCTAATAATTGGCTAATATATGATCCCAAAGGTTAGAACCATATGAAAGAAAATAGCATAGCGGCGAGATGCATATGGAAAGCGTTATCACAAAATTGTGATTGCAATACCTCTAGGTCGTAACATGTATGGACGTCTAGTGTTCTCTGTTACAGTCGGTGGCACAACAACTGCCCTGTCACGTTCATCGTAGGCTGTATAAATATAACGTATTAAATTATAGGTATCCTGCAAAGTGCCAAGTTCTTTACTAACATTCCTCAAAAAAATAAATTGCGACGAGGAATTAATTCTTAATTACAGAAACATACAATATGCTTGTAAATCTTTTTTCTACTGGTAGATTATTCTAAAAGTTTACTGGGATGGATCTTTCACAGAGTGCATATTTTTTGTTCCATCCAGAAGAAATGTTTAGATACATATATGCAACACTTTAAAACAGGGTAAACAGCTATGGAACTGTCTTAGATAACTTCAGGAAAGCAGGATATATAAAAAATGTCTATCCTTTTCATCTAAAATAAGTCAATTGATTAACTGAAGTTGAAATTTTAAAAGACCAACTTAATGGCATGAGGTCAAAATTTGAATTATAGACGAATGAAGTCAAATAGGTGGATCTCAGAAAACCTAACACATAGATGTCATGGAGTGTACCTCTTCATAATTTCAAAAAAAAAAAACTAAATGCATGCAATCAATACGCCAACTAATGAAACTAATCATAATGTTATTTCAATTAAAATACTTAAATTTTAATTGAAATATTGTAATTCAAATAAATTCAACTATCTATATTCTAGAGTTGGCTCGCAGAAGCAATAAGAGGCAGGATGGAAGTAGGTTGCAAGTTAGGACCAAGATCCAACGTGACGAGCCAAGGAGTTTGAGTTGCACAATTCAATATAAGAAAATTAGAATGATATCGAGAGAAATAAATATGACAATTAATTGTAATCCAATACTATAACAGTACCTTCTGATTTACGTAAATCTAAGCAATAACTTATAGAATATTCTACAACATTAACCTCAGCGCTATTGGATGCTCCATAAGAAGTCATTACTAAATTCTAATTATACAATCATACAATAGAAGAAGTCCCTTCAGACTTCGTATAGTACACATGTTTCAGCAGGAAAATCTAGTTCTGACTTCATATTGTTCACAAGTTTCATTACAAAAATCCATTTCAGACTTCATTAAACAATTTTCAGGAGAAAAACCCATCATCAGATTATTCGAAAAAAATGTCCCTAACCATCTTCCATACAAAATTACTTACGTAGATGAGGGAAAAACCAACCCCGGGACAACTTCTCCAATTATAATGCGGCCAAACATACCCTAAAAGTTCAAATAATATTTATTTTCGTCATTCAATCATACACTGCCCAAATTAACAAGGTGGATCGAAATATTGTAATGGTAGTTTGTCATGTTCGTACAAAAATAAATGCAAAAGGAAAAAAAATAAATCATCAAAACTAACAACTTTAAAAATAACCATAATTAAAACATACAAAGTAAGAGATCAAACATCATGCTCGTACAAAAATGATATGAAGACTACAAAACCCATAATGCATACAATTCTAGTTGCAAGACACAGCTTAATATATGATCTGAAATTTTACATCAACTAAACTACGCACTCATAAGAAATGAAATATTACCTCTACTGATCTGCACACACATACCTTAAAATTTGAACTGAATCTTTATCTCACCAGATCCACGCACACACATTTTCAGCTCAACAGACACAATAAAATAGGCAGCCAAAATGTTTCGAACCCAGAGAATTGAATGTCAAAACGTTTTGAACCCAGAGAATTGAATGTCACACACATTTTCATCACATGCTACTGTTAATTACGAAGATCGAACTTTATTTCTGATTTTGATACGCAAAAGAGATAGAACGGATGAAACTTAACGCTCAACAAAAAGCAAAAGTAGCCAAACTTCAGGTAAAACTTAACTGAAATGCAAATTTTTGGTCTTGGGTTGACTCCACTATATTGAATTGGCCATCATCAAATGTTTGAACTGATCAGCAGAGAATGGTGATTGTTGTTCCTATATATAGCATAATAGGAACAACTGACATGATATTGATCACTATGCATTGATTGCCTTGATGTGTAAGGCGATCACTACACCAATATCCTCCGGTGGATTGTTAGATAAAAATCTATTCCCCTTCAAGAATAATGACAGAAAAAGCCATATGATGCTCAAATAATAGACCTAACGTTTCTCCCATGGTTCATTATTAAAAATATTTGATAAAGAATGTTCATCATGGGAAATCAAAGTTCAGAAACCACTTGCACACAAGACATGGAATTATGTTCCAGTTGTTTGAGTTTACCCTACAACATCAAAACAACATATAACATAGGATACAATGACTCACCTTGTCTTCCACTGGTAAGTTTTACTTGGACACCCTTGGCAATGAACTTTGCAAGATCTAATATAATTTCTTTCCAGCCTGACTGAAACAACAACACATAAAATATTCTTAACACTAACATTCTGTGTAATAAAGGTGCTATTAAACAAAGAATCGATTGCCAACGTTAATGTTAAGTAGTTGATGTTTAAAAGAAACATTAAAACAAAGTTAGCCCTCACACAATCACAACAAAACCAACCAATTTTAGCTCAAACTCTAACAAAATTTATACCAAAAACCATAAACAGAGTGTACTGTACTGGGGTTTCCCAATTTCTAAATCACAAATTTGATCTCTCATAATTTAAATTCTAAGACTAATTCTACAATTAAATAATTCTACACCTATTAATGTTATAAACAGATGTTTAAAAGAAACATTAAAACAAAGTTAGCCCTCACAGAATCACAAAAAAACCTACCAATTTCAGGTGAAACCCTAACAAATTTTTAAAAAATTTTTTTTAAGCGGAATGCAGCTGATTCAACATGCAAATACCCACTTCTAACTAAAATGAATTTGATCATAAAATAACAAAACAACTTTATATTTGACCACCGTAACCAAATGGGACAAAGTGAAGCTGTAGAACACAACTGAAGACTGATTACATTTAGGGTAATGCAAAAAGTAGAGAGAGAGAGAGAGGGGATAAACCGTACCGGAAAAAAACAGACGTGACAAATTTTAGTGACTGTTCTAGGTTTGGGAGATTTGAGACAAAACCCCGAATGGAAAAACAAAGAAACCCTAGATGATCAAAACGAAACCGAGTAAATGAAAAGAGAAGAAGAAGGACATAGATATAAAAATAAGAGAGAGGGAGAGAAAATACGAACCTCACAGCGTCGATCTCCACCAACGTTGAGCACACCGATGATCCCACAGATGAGCTCGACGAGAAGGTAATGAAGAAGAAAGGGGTAAAAATTGAAAGAGAGAAGTGGAGCTTTTATCTATTAGAACTACGGGTTGGGTACGTTTTGTGGGTGTTGATGGTTTTAGGGGGTTTGGGGTGCTAACCATTGTACTCTTTTATTTTGGCTGGCCCCCCAAACGGAAGTTTTTAAAACTAGGGAAATTTTTAGCTCCTTTCCCCTTGTTATTCCTAAACTAATTAATGGTTTGACTATAGGTTTGACAAAAAACCCAACCAGACCGAACCGTGTGCAGCCCTAGCTGTAACTCATGCCTTCGGCACGGCCTATATGACAAAAAACCCATACGCAACAATGCGCATTGAAATGAGCCAGTTACTTTGTATACAGTGGCTTGTAGAACCCATATGTTGGGGAGATCATCTTCACAAAAATAGACCTTGGATCATTTTTAAGCTAACCCCATTAATGAGTGTATATGGAGTGTAGGAATAAGACATGCAAAAAAAAACTAGTGGGATAAAATGTGCAAAGAGTGGGGGTGAATAAAATGGGTATTAGGTAGGCCCACTTGGAGACGATCCATGGGTTAATGAGATCCAAACGATGAAAAGATCATTATCACAAAAAATTAGCTCTTGGGATCAACTCCATCTCCATGTAGCACCCACCGTTAAGTGTAAACCGAGTGTATTGTAATTGTCTAAATATCTTAATGAGGCTGAATATAAATAGGATTTCTAATTTTGTTAGGGGCACTATGGGTATACAGAAGATAATATGCAAAGACACGGACACACGCTTCAATTCAGCTCATTTTGAGCTGAAATAACAGTAGTATCATATAATTTAGATTTACCCAAAAGACTAGCCTATTAGGTAGAGTTGACCAAACCCATATAAACCCCAAGATCCCCCTTATCCAACCAATGTGGGATTATTTCCCTTTTGTCACTATTCCACCGTGGCATTCTCTCCCACTGAATCCTGCAACGCCCTCATTGCAGTTGTGCCAACATCTCTACCCGTCCCCACCCTCCTTTGGGGGACCCACTATCTTTCGTGGATATAACCCTATGTGTGGGCACTTGGCACATTGACTTAGGCCACTCAACATACCCGTTCCCACCCTCTTTTGGGGGACCCACTACCCTCGTGGACATACCTCCCTTGTGCGTGGGTGCTTGCAGTGACAACAGATTGGGCCTGATCTGCTCTGATGCCACTTTGTCACAGGTTCGGGCTTCCAACCCAAAAGACTAACCTATTAGGTAGAGTTGACCCAAACTCATAAAAACCCCAAGATCCCCCTTATCCTTTTGTCACTATTCAATATTTATCCGTGGAATGTCTCTAGGCAATATACCTCATAAGTGGGTTTATGCAAAGTATAATAACACAATGGAGATGATCCAAAGTCTGATATTTTAGGAACGGAATCATCGCCCAAAAATGAAGGAAATAGGACACACCTAAAACTTTTAATTTCTACAACAGATGAAAAAATTAAACCTTCATGCAAATTTGATGGGTTTTTACTTTTTAATGAGGTTTTCAACTACAACGGAATTAAAAAAAAGCACATATTATAGAATTTCTTTGTTTCTATTGGTGAGTTAAACAAACATACCTTAAGTTAGCAATTGAAGAGTATGTGGGATAGAAAAGAGATATAGGGTTACTGTATTAGGTTTTAGAAGTGCAATTACTTTTTTACCTTTTAATTTCTTCTTTATAAGGGCAAAAATGTCCTTTACATCATGTGGACCCATGTAAAGGCCCACATAATGTTTATATATTATTCTTTAGACAAGAATGTGATGCCTTTGCTAAGCACAGGTTGGAGCAACAGATTCTTACTGTTGTTGTAGCTAGAAATACACAGGGTGTCTTTCAAGGGTGCAGTACAATTTTCAAATAGCAATCGAATCTTCTAATGGCAAATGCTTCAGTCTTTTTCTGGGTGTTCAACTGGCTCAAAAACTTTTACTCCACCATTGCATAATTGAAGGAGATAACAAGGTAATATACAACATCATCAACAACTCTTTTTTTTTTAACAAAAACTTAATTAATATTATAAACTTGCTGAGAAGCAGAAGTAAACAAAGCTACAAAAGCAAAGTTCCATGAGTTTATCCAAGTTTTTGGGAGGATCGAACTTCTATCTAGTTTAGCAATATTACAAACCGTATCATAATCCATACACTTAACTAAAAAAAGTTTAGATTTATCAATCCCACTAAACAAAACATACAAATCCTTCATTTTGTCCATATTTCTCCAGCCTATCATCAACTCTGCATTCTTTAGATTTTTAACCAAGAGACGATCATCACAGACCCAAAAAACATCTCTTAATCCCAATTCTGTATACCATTCATAAGCTGCCATTGTAGAGAAAATAAACACATCCTCCTTGTCTATACACCTGATTGCGAGGCTTCGAGTCCCTTGACATATTCCTGTATTATCATGAATAGATAAACCAATACCAGTTAATTCAGTCGCTGCCACAAAAAAGATAGTGAAACTTATTCTTTGCTGCCCATTTGAAGAGACATTACAGTCAACAAAATCAACTTCTTCCTGATTTCCCTTTCTCCATCCCTCTGCAAGTCCATAGAGATTTTCTTATCAATGAAAAGGCTTATGCTTTTTGCAGTTTTGACAGGATTTGGAGTAACTTGGTTGAAAACATAAGCACATCTGGCTTTCCAAACAAACCAGGAAACAGAAGCACAATAAGATGACCAATCCAACTGATTACCATTCCAGCCTATAGAGTTCGTGAACCAACTTTTTATCCATTCCTCAAAAGAGTTAAAACTCGACAAATTAATATGAATCCCACTCGGAAGAGTGAACCAAACAGCTCTTATAAAATCACAATCAAAGAAGAAATGTTTAATGCTTCACTATCTTTACGACACATGGGACAAAGATTATCAATATCAGGAATGATGAAAGCAATTTTTCATTCAAAGGCAATATATTATGAGCACATTTCCACAGACAAATTTTGATCCTAGGAAGAATGCTAATTCCCCAAATGAAATTCCAAAGCTTAGTATCAACCTGATTGTAGCTATTATAATGAGAAAGTTTCTGGTAAAGAGATTTGATAGAGAACATTCCAGACTTAGTTAGAGACCACCTAACAGTATCCATGCCATCAATAGGAATTCTCAAAGCCAAAATGATATTTCTGATATGAGCAGGAAAACACTTATTTAATATAGAAAGATTCCAAGTTTTAGTGCCAATATGAAACGGATGCTTAACTAGAGATAAGTCAGCAATAAAATCATCATGAGATGGTTTTGTTATAGGAGAGGAGACATTTGGAATCCAAGAGTCCTCCCAAATATTAATCTCCTCACCATTCTTAATTTTCCAAATGAAATTTTTTTTAATATGATGTAAACCTTTAGTAATGCATTTTTAGATCCATGAAGAACCAGATTTAGCAGTAGCATGAAAGGGGTCACCATTGTGAAAATATTTTCTTTTAAGAATACTTACCCAAAGAGCATCCTTGTTACAAATCAGCCTCCAACGATCTTGGATAAAAGAGCCAAATTAAAAATTTTTAGATCTCTAAAGCCTAGACCCCCATAACATTTAGGCTTACAGAAAGAGGCCCAAGCTTTTAGGTAGATCCCTTTTTTAACTTTAGTTTTGCCCCACCAAAAGTGTCTTTGCAAACCAGAGACTTTATTGCAAATGGTATTAGGAATAACAAAACAGCCCATCTGGAAGTTAGAAACAGTTTGCGTAACAGACTTCACCATGATAGTTCTACCAGCAGGAGATAGAATTTTTCTTTTCCAACCCTGCAATTTATCATTGACTCTATCAAGAATGTTATCAAAACATTTGATTTTAGATTTATTGGTGAAAAGGGGGACACCCAGGTATCTGTCATTCAGACTAGTAAATCTGACTTTGAGAATCCTGACCATCATTTTTTTGAACTTGTTATGAAGATTAGGACTGAAGAAAATACCAGATTTTGCAAAATTTATCATTTGACCCGAAGCTAAACTAAATGAATTAAGGATATCAAGAAGATTTCTACATCCAATTAGAGAAGCTCTAGCAAAAATCAGACAATGATCAGCAAAGAGAAGATGAGAAACAGATTGACTTCTCCTAGTGACTTTAATACCATGAATACTGCCCTTTTCCTCAGCTTTAAGGATGGTTCTAGAAAGACCCTCCATACAAATTATAAACAGATAAGGAGACAAAGGGTCTCCCTGCCTCAAACCTCTGGAAGGGGAGAATTCCTTGCAAGGAATACCATTAAGCATAACAGAAGAAACAGTGGTACTAATACATTGAAAAACTAATCCACACCACTTATCAGATAAACCAAGCCTCTTGAGAATAGAAATAAGAAAATTCCATTCTACCATATCAAAGGCTTTAGACATATCTATTTTGAGACGAAGAAGACCCGATTTTCCCTTTTTTTTCTTCATAGTATGGATGAGCTCATGAGAAATTATAATGTTATCCGAGATCTGCCTTCCAGGAATGAAAGCAGATTGATAAGGGGAGATGAACTTCTCAAGGAGAGGTTTTAGACGATTAGCCATGAATTTAGAGATGATTTTGTAACTCGTATTACACAGACTAATGGGTCTAAAGTCAGCTGCTAAAAGAGGGTGTTTGACTTTAGGGATCAAAGTGATGAAAGTCTTGTTAAGATGCTTACAAATAAATTTAGTCCTGAAAAATTGTTGGACCATCTCAACAAGATTAAAACCAGCTATTTCCCAGCTCTTATAGAAAAAAGAAGCTGGGAAGCCATCCGGGCCAGGGGAAGAGTCAGGTTTCATACCAAACACCACAGACCTAATCTCCTCCACAGAAGGAATGTTAGCCAGTCTAAGATTATCATCCATTGATATACAAAGAGAAAATAACATAGAGATGTCTTCAAAATTTTATTGAGGAGAAGCTGTAGCCATGGTATGAAAATGATTAGTAAGGCAATCAGCAATTCGATTCTTATCTTCAAGAAAAACCCCAGTAGGGGTCTTTAAACATTCTATTTTATTAGTTTTATTCCTATTTTGGGCAAGAGCATGAAAATACTTAGTATTTATGTCACCTAATCTAGTATTTTGCTCACCAACTTTAACTCTCTAGAACTCTTCCTCAGTATCATGCCACCTTTCCAAATGAATCATTAAACCTTCTAACTCTAAAGATTTGAGAGGGGAAGAAAAATTAGGGCCAAAACAAGAAATTTGATGATTAATATTAGCAATATTATCTTTAATAATACCAAAATGATCCTTGTTCCAAACTTTGATATTATCTTTGACAAAAGCTAAAATTTGAGTTAATCTATGCCCCGGAGAACCTAACAACTCATGATTCCAGGATTCAGCAATAGTGTTCTGACAAGACACATCCTCCAGCCACAAACCAAAAAATTTGAATGGCTTGGGGCCATCATGCAAAGAGGGAGAAGTATTCAATAAAATAGGGGAGTGGTTCGAGGCAACAAGAGAAAGATGGGACAGGTTGGTCTTGGGAAAAGAACTAGACCAGTCCAAATTCATGAATGCCCTGTTCAATCTCTCTTCCACCAAAGCCCACCCCTCTCTATTATTAGACCAGGTGAAAGGATGACCTATAAAACCCACATCAATGAAACTAGCATCATGCACAATATCAAGAAAACAATCAGCATCATGAGTTCTAAAACCTTTTCTACCTTTTTTTCCTTAGGAAACAAATAACATTAAAATCACCAATAACTAACCAAGGTTCACCAATAGCACTAACCATATCTTTCAAAAAATCCCAGGACCTAATCTTATCATCCCTATAAGGGCTCCCATAAAAATAAGTCATAACCCATTCCTTGTTAATGACACCATCAGTGGTAATGGCATCAATTTGATTTTTAGAATGGTGAACCACATCAAGATTAATGGAGTCATGCCAAGCAATACCCAAACCTCCTGCCTTACCAATAGGAGGAACAGTAAACCAGTTGGTAAAATTAAGTCTTTTGAACAATATATCCATGTAATCAGTTGTTTGTTCGGTTTCGGATAAGAAAAGGATTTCAGGTTTATGGTCTTTGCACAGGTGAAAAAGGTGATTCCTGGTAAACTTCCTACCCACTACTTGACAGTTCCAGGATAAAATTTTCATAGAGAAATTCCTATGATGCAGATCCAAACAAAGCAAGCAAAAATCACCACAAAAGCAATTGTGGAGGAAACCGATAAAAAGATGTGGAAGATTAGATCGGCGTACCCGGGCCTCAGTTTGATCAATCTGAGTGCTAATTTCCTCTTGGATGGTTGAGATTTCCAGAGCAGTATTCTGGGACGGAGAAGAAAAGGCCTGAGTAGCATCATGCACCTCCCCCAACTTATCATGATCATCAATAATAATCGGCACAGAGCTAGTGAGTAGCTCAACTTGAGGGTTATTCATCATGTTAAACATAACTTCAATGTTCTTCAAACCTAAATTTTCATTCATCTTCTCCTTAATAGGTCCGAAACCATTGGGAGTTTTCCAGCTCTGATCTTATCTCTTTCCTTTTTCGATTTTCTATGCAAAATAGAAACCTCACCTGGATCTTTCCTTTTGTAAGCTTTCTGTCCTCTGCTGCCACCTTGATTCACTGGAATGACTTAATGAGCAGTGCCTTCCTTAATAGGAGGAGATGGAAGATGGTCCAGAGGGGTAGGAATGAAATTTGAGCTTGACCAAGGGTGGGGAATGGTTTCTGTGAAAAAAGGATGAGAAAAGTTTTGATTCTGTTCTAAAGAAAAGAACTGATCAGAGATTACATTAGGGTTTTGGTCTAGATTATGAAAGAAAGGGTGGATTGTAGTTGGGGAGACTAGGAGAGAAAGATGAGTTCGAACAACACTAGGGCTTCCTAGATGAATTATTTTGGATTTAGTGTATTGGGTAATGTGCTTTGGAAATGGGCCTAGTGTGAAAATTTGAGAGCCCACACCTAAGGATGGGGAGGAAATAATGGGCTTGGGTTGAATATGAGGATCCTGCTTCTTTGAAACTCTTCTGGGATTGAGGGTTAAGGTTTTATCTTTTGAATTTTTGTCTACCCCTCCACCATCAATTTCCTTATCAATCAAAATAATATCTCCAATATCACTCACATTTTCTGATTCTGTTTGATAAACCATCTTCTCATCTTGATTTGGGTTGACTCCATCTTGAATCAAGTTTGTGCTGGCCAAATTGAGTTGATGCATTGGCCCAGCATCAATTTTAGTAATCTCAGCATCCCCAACGTCCATCCTAGTGTTGTTACTTGTCATGCCTTTTGAAAGAGATGTCCCATTAGCTTTACATTTTTTGTCGTCATGATCCATGATATGACATGAATCACACAAAGAACCAGGTAGACTTTAATACTGAAATTTTATCCACAGTTCCCTTTATCATCATCTCTACTCACTGCAGCTCCTAGAGAAAGAGATTGGTTAACCTTGATCCGGATTTTCTATATCATGATATTGATTTATGGGGTGATCAAGGTCGACTATTTCACCCACATCAGAAGCAAGAGTCTAAAGAGCCATTTTTGTGAGAAAAGTATCTGGCACCTGATGGAATTAAACCCAAAACACCTCTTCATCCAAACAAAGTACAGAATTCTTCCAAAAACCTTTAACAAGAACCTATTTCAGGGCAACTAAGAAACTCTTTATAGACCAAGGGCCACCTGTCTTCATAATCGAAAAGTCTAAAACCGAGCCAAACTTAAAGATAAAGGTATTCTGAAGTTTACCTACCATTAAAAGCATTGTAGCTAATATCAGGGGCGGAACTAGGAATTTATGTTAAGGTGGGCTAATTTTTTTTTTGATAAGTAGGACTAAAGTTAATGGTAGTTGTTCTGAGGACATCATTATGTTGAAATCACCGTTACCATGGCCTATGGGACTCACCGAAAATTAACTAATTCTAAAATTTGTAATCATCATCCATTGATGCAACGCAACGGTAAAAACAAATAATTTAGTCACCATTGATTTTCAATAACTGGATGATAAGTTTACAAGTCTTAGAATGAGCTAATTTTTTGTGAGGATGTTCTTCTCACCATGTAGATCATCCTCATTGAATATCAACCATTGTTTCATCTTAAATATGTGGACCCCATAGACCATTGTAATCAAATAATTTAACAGAGATGTCAATATAACGATGTCACAGGAACCACCCTCGAAGTTAATACATATTAAACAACTAAAAGTTGGAAGGTTTTTTTTTTTAATTTTTCTCAATGACCTAGCCCAAATAACACTAATGCTTGGTATCTTATGAATTCTCCTATTTTACCAAATTTATGTGGGGCTTACTACAAATTAGTGTAATGATTGCACTTATACAACACCAATCAAAGTATATGCAATATAATTTTAGGCAATGAATTTTCACAAAAATTCACAGGATATTAAGCACAACGTGCCGTAGCCAGTTTACCCTAATTACCTTATATTATTCTCTCAAGCGTCAATCGACCAAACTCGTAGTATTGAGTGCCTTTTTTTGTGGCCTGAACAGAACCCTTAAAGAACATAAAAGAAATAAGAAGAAAGAATAAGAAACGAAAATGCTATTGGGACCGAAATGCTTAGGGCACGAACCCAAACCGAATTGATGTGAGGTTCACTTTGATTGTATCCAATGACTGAAATTTGGTGAGGGTGTTCTCCTCACTATGTAGATATTATCCTCGTAAAAAATTAGCCCTATTTTAAAACATCTAATTCTGTAAAAAATTTAGTGAAACTTTATCGAAAATCAACGGTTAATAATTAACAATGAGGACTCTAATTAATTTTTGATAGGTTAGAAGTTTTAGAATGTGCTATTTTTGTGAGGATGATCTACATGGTGAGGATGACACCATCACTAAATTTTAGCCCTTGGATGCATTCTAAGTGGACTCAAAAGTCAATTCGATTTGGGTTCGGTCCCTAAACATTTCGATCCCAATAACATTTTCGAATAAAAAAATTAAATCATCTTTCACTCGGGAAGAAATTTTAAAGTTCACCCTAGGCTAAAATTGAAATATCACCTATTCCTAGGTCTAGGTCTTAACCAATAAACACTAATCTAGGTGTATATGGAAGGGGAGATCAATACCTACCAATTCAAAATTAAATTCACAATGAATTCACAACAAGTAGAAATTGAAACAAACAAGTATTGACTTATTTGATTCTCAAATGCGGAAATAACGGAGAATCGAATATTTCAATCTTGCACAAAAATCATTCACACATATAAGCATTCAACACAAATGATTTTTGTTGACAGAAAAAAACCTAATGGAAAAAACCCCGGGACCTAGTCCAGAAATTACCATTAAGAGTTGTGAGATATCTTACAACTGTTCACATCGACAACACGAATCTCTCATGCAAACTCGACCAGTCTTTCTCCACGACTCGAATCCACGAATCGCCCCTTCAATGGTATGTGCATCTCCAACTCGGAAATCACTAAGCTCCGCACTTGTTAGCTTGAATTCACAAGCCTCTTGTATGCCTCCAACTCAGAATCCACCAAGCCTCGTACTTGTATGATCGAATCTACGAGTCTGTACCTCGCCGGAACTCTACCGACGAACTCACCGGAACTCTACCGGTGACTATAATGGTGTTTGAAAATTTGATGTTCTTCAACACTTTGTGGCTCTCATGCTAGAATGATATGCAAGATCTAGCTAAAATGAAAAGCCCTATGAGAATATATCTAAATCAACTCTCATGAAGAAGATAGCTCAATCTCTCTCAAGATCTTGAAGCCCTAGTTATTTAGAGAAGATGATTATAAGGAGTCTCTCAATGGTTTCTCACTCTAAGCTCTCTAAGTACTCTCTTCTTCTTAGATGTATCTCTTAAAATGGTTTGCTTCTCTTTTTTATATAGAGAATGACCTAAAACCTAAGGTATTCAGGCGAAAAGACCAAAAGGGTATGAAACTCAAATCTAAAAAATCGTGCAAGGGTAAAGACCCAAAATCACGAAACTGGTTTCAGGGGGTGTCAGTATCGATACTGCTTAATTTGGTATCGATACCAGCATTCCAGGAATTTAGGTCAGTATTGATACTCCTGGTGTACACCGTGCTGAAATGCTTAGAATGAACTTAAACAAAAAATTCTAAGTTCATTCTAACTTATGTGGCTAAGTCCTAATGCATTCTAACCACCTATGAATGATAAACAAAGTCACTTACTAACGTGTGGTGAGTTCTAGTGGTGAGTTGAGTCCAATGGCGTGCTTTCTCTTCGATCTTCGAAGAAGTGTGAGTTTGCACGAAGGATACGACCTAACTCTAACTCAAGCATGAACTTACAATTGAGTTCATTGTCTCACCATGAACATTGACAAACCCAAATGGACCTTTCAAAAATAACAAAACTCCTATATATCCTAAGTTTTTAAACAACTTCTAGATACCCAAAAAAATTTCCTCCAATATTACCTCGGCTAAAGCCCACCCCAGCCCATAGGTAGTTCCGCCCTAGCTAATATCAAAGGCATCATTGAAATAGGCGGTTAAATTTAAGATTAAAATAGATGATTTATATTAAAATTTGGATCAAGTTTCGATGGACTTAAAATTTTTAGAATGATGTAAATTGTTGTGATGATGAATTATGTAATGAGGATATCATTCTCACAAAATATCAATCTTTGTGTCATTCTATGTGAATCCCATACACCTGTATAAATGGAGGGCAACAATAAGCATAATATTTATAAAAAAAAAGTGGGGTGGAGTGAGAGCATCTAAGCTGGGCCATCCTCTGTGAGGGAAAGTACTATAACAACCTCAAACTTCCATATTAGAGAGGTTTGAGGGATAAGTCAAGTACTAATGTGGGAGTTATCCCTCAAACTCATCCCCTCAGCCTCAAATCTACCCATATGTGGGGCTGAGAATAGAGAAAATATGGATCGACAGAGGGACTAGAGAGCGATAGACAGAGTAGAGGGTGACAAAAAGTGCTTATGCTTAAAAAAAGCAAAAGTACTTTTGTGAAGTAAAAAATAAGAAGAAGTTTGTATGGTAAACTACTGACTTATAAGTCTAAAAATATGATGAGTTATTAGTTATTACATGGTACTCGAGGAGAAGCAACTTCTAAGAAGTACAAGAGCAAAAAAAATTTGCTCCAAAAAGGAACAACTTTTTTGCTTCTAGAAGTCACTTTGCAACAAGGTTACTATACAAACTTTTTTGCTTTTAAACTAATATAAGTTGTCGCCAATTATTTAAAAAAAAAAAAAATTGGTTTGGGTGACAGAGGTTCTGTCGCCCCTTTTTTTTTGTTTTCGATCAATTTTTTTTATTATATGAAGTTTTTTATATGTTTTGAAACACCAAGCCTGTGGGGCCCACTTGGATACGATCCAATAGCTAATATTTGGTGAGGTTGTTTTCCTCACCATGTAGATCATCCTCACAAAAAAATCATCCCGTTATAAAACTTCTAACCCCCTACAAAAGTTGATTGAAAATTAACGGCGAGAAGAATGTTGAGGAAAAGAGTCAACTTTTGATGGGGGTTAGAAGTTTTAGAATGTGATGATTTTTTGTGAGGATGATTTACATGGTTAGGAGAACAACTACACCGAATATCAACTATTAGATCATATCCAAATAGGCCCCATAGACTTGGTGTTTCGAAACATACAAAAACCTCATACAATAAAATAAAAATTTGAAAAAAAAAATTAAAACCAAAAAAAGGGGGCAAGAGAGGGAATGTCACCCCCACACTCTTTTGGTCGCCCAAACTATTTTTTTTTTAAATAAAAATAATTGGCAACAGAGGGAGTGTCGACGTGTCGCCCTCCGCCCCATTTATCACCGCTCTAAATTTTGGTGCCTCAACCTTAGTACTTGCCCCTTCCTCTAATTTAGGGGTGTCAACAAGACGGTTCCGGATCGGAACCTAAAGGTTCCAAATCCGGTTCCGTTAACATAAAGCGGTTCCAAATCCCTTCAGTTTCAGTACCGGAACCTCAATTGGTGGTTCCGGATCAGGTACCGCTTGGATCCGCGGGTACCCGATACCCGTTTTTAATTATTATTATTATTTTCACATAAAACCTATTTGTATTTTGTATTTTCTTATTTTATTTAATTATAAAATTTATTTTATTATGAAATTTGTTATATAATAGTCATTGATTTCTTTCTTTAATTAAATTTTTTAAAAAAATTATTATATAATAGTAAATTAAACTATAAAATTATAAAGTTTATACGGAACCGGGTACCCGTTGGGTGGATCCGAAATTAAACGGATCCAAAATGGGTAGATCTGAAATTTATTGGATCCACAAAATGAGGTCCCAGAACCGCAAAAAACGGTTCCGATACCGGTTCGGTTCCGGGTACTTTGGTACCCATTGACACCCCTACTCTAATTACCATTTGGGGCTTAAAGCACCAAAGTTTGGGGAAAAATACCATAGTACTTGCCCTTATTATCCGTCCCCAGCAACTTAAATGCATGTGCATGTCGTCTGGAGTCATGACGTTGGTCTCTTGAGAGGCGACCCGCATCTTTAGCGAAAAAACACCCCTCCCTACCACCGAGACTTCTCCATGAAACCAGCTGGCCTCCTAATGTTAATGGAACTTCATCATCTTCATCTCACTCTTCTCTTTCCCCATTTCTCGCCTTATTACCTGAAAAATACAAACACCACCATAACCACCACCTCAGCGCCACCGTCATTATGGATGATTTGGACGATGGAGGAGGAGGAAAAACAACAACAACAAAAACAGCATCAACGCCGCTATCCCTCATTGCAGAGGCCTTCGAAGATCTCTCAAAATCCATCAAATCCAAAAACTTCGAAGATCTACGATTGGGCACTTTCTCTGAGGCCTGTTCTCTCGTCTCCGTTCTCTTCGGTTGCCTTGGCATCGCTTTCAAATTTGCAGAGATTGAATACGTCGCCAAGGTACCACTCCACAAACAATTGTTCTTTCATTTTCATTCGTTACTATGCACCCCACATTTGGATGAAAAAAAAAAAAAGAAAAGAAAAGAAACCCTAATATTGGTAGAATTCTTTTAATGAATTTTGAATTGATTCTCAATTTGGGGTGTTCTTTCTTAGGTGAAAGAGGGAAGAAATACTTAAAATCATCTTTAATTCATGGCAATAACAGTTTTATGAGTCGATTTCTGGGTTATCAGAAATCCACATCCCAGTCCCAATGCTAGGATAGAAAAAAAAAAAAAAAAGAAACCCTACGACATAGCTCATAATTGGGGGTCTTCTCTAGATGTTCCAGAAGGAAACCGTCAGTTTGTAGTGGTTTTCTTCTGTAATTTATTTTGGTTCTGTTTTAGACAAATTTAACAAACATTAATCTCTTAAAGTTAGGGAGGGAGTGGTGATATCATTAGCTAGGATAAAGCAAAACACTGTTATATTATTAAAAGTGGTACTGGTTGATTTCTGGGTCTAGACAATAGTGACCAAACGGACAAGATGACGCTCACGAAATGATATGATAATATATGCATTTAGTCCATAAAAGTTAAAGAATTGGGATTAGTATTATAAATTTTTTATTTATTGATCAGTTAGTACTGTGAAAGCTTAAAAATGGATGCTGAATAAAGGCAGGAAGGAAGATATCAACACGTGACTATTACTATCCTCAAGAGTAGATTCGACCTTCTTAGGATATCCTGGTGCAAAACAGGTTCAGTTGGAGAGCATAGTGTTTTTTTCTTCCTTTTTTTTTGCATCTTTTGCATTTTAGTTACACAGTTAGATCCTTAAGGTTTCTGTAACAAACAATTAGCATGATGCAAGCTTTGGTTAAGCTCTAACATCAGGTTCAGAAGCTCTGGACAAAATCAAAAGGGAGCATCAAGAAATCTGAAAATCCTACTTTAGAACCTCAACTTCGGTGAGAACAACGAGGTGTCTTTTTAGTTTTAAATGTACAATGTCCACAGATGTACCACAAGTGATGGAGTTTCTCATCTTTAAGGAGTTTGTAATCTTCTGATCATCAAAAGGTGACTCTAGTGGTTAAGAGATTCTAGTATTTTCAACAAGTTTAGAATATCTCTTTTGAACTTGTCATTCAAATACGATTCACATGAGAAAGGCACATGAAAAAGGGGGTTTTTTTTTTGAGGGTAAAGAGATCATTAATCATCAATAAAAGAATCAGATGCATCTGCGAGGGCCACATCTGAAATACAATCAGGAATTGTATAACACCATTCAAAAGACAAACGAAAAAGGGTTGAAGTTCAAGTGTTCAACTTGTATGCATCATAGAGTGAAAAAATTGATGAGAAAGAAGGAAGCCCTGTATTTTCAACTATTGTAGTCCTGGTTCAAGAGTTTGAATGTTTCATTTTGGTTTTGGTAGTGGCCGTAGCAAAACCATCTAGGTTTGTATCGATATGTACGGTGCGGTTTCAGAATGTTTCACAATGTGTTTGTTGTAGTGTCTTGGTTTTTTAACTGATTGAAATGTTAGGTTGAACCAAGATTCTGAACCTTGACTGAGATGATGCTAAGATTTTAGGAATTGATGCTTATCCAACTGGTAGTAAGTAGGTGATTACAGCTGCTGATCAGAAAACAGAGTAGGTGATTACATGTTGACCTGGGATGTTGGTTGCTTTTCTTATGATCTGGTTTTGTATCAATTTTCTTTGCTACTAGGCAGGAGCTATGGACATGGCTGTTTTTTTTTTCTAAAAAAAAAAAAAAAAAAGTTCCTGTCTGGGTGATTATTGGATTACACCTTAGTCACAGATCTTCAACAGCTTAAAGAAAAGAAATAACAAAATGAAGATTAAGGGTTTTAGAGTAGTCTGAACTCTGAAGGACCTATATGGAGATAAGTACATCACTGATTTTTCGTGAGGAGAATCTCACCATTGCAAAGATCATCCTCACAAAAAATCCCATTATGAAACCTTGAACTCCACTAAAACTACTAATAAATTTCTCATGGGGCCACACAGACCCATGAATCATATCCAATCCTTCTGGATATTTGACACACGCTCGTCAAATAGATTGCGGATAAAATTTTTTATTGAACTTTCGTTATTTTATTTTTTTTTTCCAAATTTGCCACATATTTCACTTGATTATGATTAATAATTTCTAGATTGCTCTTTAAATTCAAATGTTCGTTTTTCTTTTTTCTGATCAGCTAAATTCAAATTCAAATTCAACTATTCTCACTGGAACTAGTACTGCAATTAATTTATTCAGGTGCAAGACCTAGTTGAAGCATCAAAAACATACGATACTTTGAGGAATATACTTGACCATGATGTTGAGAATGATACTGTGAGAAAGCCGGGGAGCCTTTCACGTAACTTGCGTAGAGTTAGACAGGGTCTTGACCTTATCAGAGCTTTATTTGAGCAATTCCTGTCATCAGAGTATGTTCAACCCTGTATCATCTTGTTACTTACTTTTGTCATCTAATAGGTCCACGGTAATGGTTGATCCTTTATGGAAACTTATATGGCTGAATATTTAGATAACCTGCTGATTGAATTTTCTTGTGTGTAAATATGATGGTGATATATGGTTTGTTAGTCCACAACTTGTTAAAAAAACCATTTTCACATGAAGTAATTTGTTGCGGAAGTAACAATAATTGTTCAAACTTTTTCTGTGCTGCCCCTTTGAGTATGCAGTCTGGAGTATCACTTGCATTAAGGAATAAAACAGTAGGTGATTCTTGAACTGCATATGACCTGGAGTCCAGAAGCTACTACATTGCATGTGAACCTTTACTTTTAATTTCAGTTTTATACACAATGTTGTTTTTAGATCTTGTATAGCTTCTGTTCGTTTTGATAGTCTCTTCTCGGTTTTTTGACTTTGTTTTGCAACTTCTTGTTTTGTCCTCTGCTGGATCAGAAGCTCGACACCTTTATTTCATGTTGACACATTTCTTTCATGTTGACAAACCTAAATACTCAAATGCAAAGAAGTCAATGTCCTTTTTATGGAATGTTTAAATCAGAGTGTCTTGGTTGTTCGATTGACTGAAACATGCGGTCAAAATGAGATTTTGAGACTTCCATTCCATAACCGGCTTATATCACATGTGAAAGCTATTCAAAGAAAACATAATAGTAACACTAGTATAAAATAGCATATTTGATAACATTAGTCTAACATGCAGTTCATGCTCATCCCATCTCCTTCCAATCAGTGTCTGAACATCATAGTGATCATGAATCTTAATGTAAGTATATGTGATGCAGAAATCAAGATTGTTACCACAGATATAATCATTTCATGGGACCCACCAATCTTGGCTTAAATTCTAGATCTTTTTTTTTTTAATAGTTTAAACCATTAAATGAGCTGCCCCAAGGGATTGAACTCAAGACCTCCCCCATAGGGGAGGGGATGCCTAACCATCCGGGCACACCCGGATTGGCGCTTAAATTCTAGATCAAAGGACTGATTTAAGCGCTATCACATTCACCAATAAAATTACGTTTAGCTGACCAAGATGGATGGTGCTAACAGGGCACATGATTATGAAGTCGACTCAAATTCTTCATAAAAGGACTGATTTAAGCCCCATCATTTTCACCAATAAAATTACGTGTGGCTGACCAATATGGATGGTGTTTAACAGAACACACGATTATGAAGTCAAGACTCAAATTCCCTACAGAGTGACTTGTTTCTTGGTTGAAACCATCCTGAGTTGGGTATTTAGTAAAAGAAAAGATCTTTATGTCATTGTTGCTTCCTTATTGAAGCACAAGCATAAAACTTTAGAAGTTAAAACAGCAGGGCAGGAACCTGTGAAGTTTGCCTTATGCTAGTTTGCATTTTGTAAGAACCAAGGATGTATATGTAAATCTTGTAATGAGCCTTTCACTCATTGTATCACCTTTTATCTCGCCCAAAAGTACATGAATTCTATGACAGTAGATTGAGGTCCCATTGCCTTAGATATTCTTGATCTTTATCAAATGGTTCATAGGTCATGTTGCAGCTTGATAACAAACAACCGAGAGTCTGGACTTAGAATTCCATGACTAAAAACAAGAGCAGAGATTTGAAGCGCTAGAGGCTTGGAGTTCAAACAAAATATAAAAGATTTAGACCTTAGGTTCAATTATTCACAGAAATGGAGAGATTGTTGCGGATGTGACCTATATAAATAGTAGTATGTTGTTAAAGTTGTGAACAGATCAAACTAAAGGAAAAGTTTGTGATACGGTACTACAGTAGTTTTTTTAAAAGTTACGGTACTACAGTAGTAAGACTAACCGTGCTGTGTAGTTTTTGGGCAGTCAAGAAACAAAATGCTCCCACAATGGGATACTAGAGGTGTGGATGTTGAGATGGATGAGTCGGAAGACTAGAAAAAAATACATTAGAGAACTTCAGAATAGCCTCAATAGGAGTGTAAAACTAAAAGAAATTCAGTTGAGATGGCTTGGGCATGTATGACAAGTATAAATGATGCCACTAGTCAGAAGGCATTCTTTTGTGCAAGTTGAAGGCTCTAAGGTGAGGGTAAAACTGACAATGATATGGTTGGAGGGAGTAAGAAGGGGTCTGAAGAGTGGCTCTAAATAGAGTTGACTGGAGAAATAGGATTGATGTATAAGGCATGATGACATGACAATCAAATAAGTTCATCACATTCAGCACACTGTTTGTTGAATTTTTTTATGGGCTTCATGGACGTACCTCAGTTTTTGGTAAATATTTGAGATATCCTACTACTTTTTTGTTTTGATGACATAACCGCCTGAAACGTGGTCAAGTTATTGACCAAAGAAATGTGATCTACTTCACATGATTGTTAATGATTTGATTATACATGGTTGATCTACATAACTCGTATCTATTTCAATTGTCGACGCGGATTTAATGATTGCTGGTAGATGAGTGAACAATTTAGTAATTTACTCTCTTTCGGAAACCCTTCTTCTTCTTAACGGTTACGTGAGGCAGCTGAAATTTCTGAGCTACTTAATGACAATTGACCAGCATCAAGGGGGAAATTTTGACTTTGCGGGAAGTTCTGGGGTTATGTCAAATTATCACGAATGCACAAAGAAATAGAGGTATGTTAAAAAGACCGTTTCATAATGAAGTTTACTCCTTTAAAAAGAATTCTCCATGAGTGAAATTTAATGTACGAATCAGAACAAAAGAACATTATGGTCCCAACCATATGAGATGTGATCCCCTCTTTGAAGCTACTCTTCGGAGTGCCAAAATTTAGTAGGTAATTGAGCTGGCATGTCTCAATAGGGTTTTGCAAAACTTGCTCTTTGCAGTGTTGTAACTGTTGTTTAGTTCAGTTGTTCCATGTATAAAGAAGACATTGAATTTTTTTTTGTGCACTTCAGTCAGAAGAGTCTTAGTTTTCTCAAAAAAGAGAGCAAGGAAAAATAAAGCAGAAAGAAAGTGGTCCTTACCTTGGACATAGGAAGCTTGTTGTTTCATCTTGTGTATTCTATGTTATTGGGATGTTATATAGATGAAAAATTGCAGAAGCATTTAGAATATGCTCTCTTTCGTAGGTAGTCATTATACTCTTCGTTTTTGTTATGCGTTGCTAATGGGATATTATACCTTACATTTGTGTCCCTTTCAGTGAATGTTCTCTGAGAGAAGCGGCTTCAAGTGCTTATGCAGAAGTTTGTGCTCCATTTCACACATGGGCTATTAGGACTGCAGTTTTTGCAGGAATGTATGCGCTTCCATCAAAGCAACAGCTTATAGTGAAGCTAAATGAAACAGGTGAGCATCTCCCTTTGAGATTAAGTCTTGGCGTAGAGAATAAGTATAGTTTATGCAGATAACTTTTACATGAGAAATGGTTGTGATCTTCATCCTGTTAATTAACCTATAGTTTTCTTTGAAGTATATGGGAACAAGTACATGGACAACATCTGGTAAAAGGAAGCGTAAATGATTTATTTGCAATTTCTACCAATAAAAAATAAAATAAAATTGATGATGAAAAAGAAACTTAGGCTCTGTTTGATTGCGCTTGAATTCCATGGAATTAGGTTAGTCTTGCTGAAACCACACAAATTCTGACAAATAGTTGATTTTCAATGTAATCCATGGAAATGCTTCCTTGATTCCTCCAAGGAATTTACTTCCGTGGGAATGAACGTATCTCCTCCAAACACACTTCTTTGCAATCAAATACAGCCGTTAGTTTTAATATCTGTTAGGGCAAGTGCCGAAGAAGAGAAAAAAAAAACAAAAAACATCACCGACTGGTATGTAATATGTATTTGAATAAACGAAACCAATGATAAAGAAACTTTCATCCCAATATCGAATGGGCAAGTAGCCAAGTAATGAGTCGTGTCTGGCTATCCACTTCAAATAGCAAAATCAAGTGCATGAGAATTCCTAAATTAAGTGACACACCTGCATTTGTGTTGATGCTCTGGGGAGTAAAGGCTAAATCGTATGTCTCTGTAACTAAACTAGCCTTTAAATAATTACATTTATCCCAGATTCATCATGCATGGACGGTTTTGTATGAACCATTGTTTGGCTTTTTGGGTTTATTCAATGATGCTGTGGCGGCCTTATATCCTTCACATGACTGACATGCTGTATCTAGTTCAAAATTGATCATCATCATCATCATCTTACTCAAATTCTGAATGGTTTTTGGTAATTTTCTTAATTTCCTATTTGATTTTTTTTTTTATCAGTAATTTTCCTATTTGATACTTTACTATATCTTCAATCTCATCCATTAATAATTTACAAGATTGCCCTCACTGGATCAATTTATACTTTCTTAAACCTTATTAACTTATTGATGGTTCGTATGTTAATATGTTTACTTTTATGTGTTTTTTTTCAACTCACTGTGAAATTCTCCTAGACATCAAATATCTTATCATTATTTGTTGCAGACCACTCAGTGGAGAAGGAAATGAGAAGGTACATTGATGCCTCAGTTCCAGTGATAGAGTACATTGATAAACTTTACATCTCTAAGAATATCAGTTTGGACTGGTGATACCATCGTTTCGGTCTGGAAATCACCCAGAACCCATTAATTTGTGCAGAAGTGAGAAATTCGTTTTGATATCTTTTCGCAGTTTTGATAGTGAACAGGATAAAAGTGCTCGACATTTCTTGGAGACATGACTCAAATCAGCCACAGCTTAGTGTTTCTTTCTTCTTCTTGTTTCTTCTTCTTCTTTTCTGCATTCAAATCTATGTTGTACAAATTCTGAATTTCAGTGAACTTGGGCACTTTGCTCTGCTTGATCCAAGCACCTCAACATATATATTGCAGGTGGGATGCAAGTATCATCAACATAATGAAATTTACTAGTTGTTTTGGACATGACAATGTTTTTCTTATCGTTTAAATTGTAAATTGTAACAATTGGATTTTTTAGTGTCATTTGGAGAGATTCTTTTATTTGCTATTTGATTCTTGACGATTATGAAGCATGGACGCTTCTCTAGGACTTGGAGAAGGGTGTCTGTGACTACGTATCCGTATCCCACGGCCGACACACCACATGCATGGACACGAATGGAACATGACATATGCATGTCTTTACCTCTCTTTTTGTTTTTTTTTAAGGAATTTCATCTATGAAATAAAATTTGTATATTATTTAAATGTACGTGTCCTTCCTCAAATATTAAATGGATGAGGCAGTATCCTCATGCAGTGCCTTATTCATACATTCTCGTTACAAGATTTTCGTGGGAACTACATGAAATGGTCCATAGAACACCACTTAGTAACCGAAACCTTGGTATAGGGGTGATGCTCCCGCTCCGGAACCTCGCGCTCCCGTTCCGAACTACGCTCGCTCCCGCTCCGAAGGTATTTTAGAACTAAGAACATTTTTTAATCAGCCGCTCCGACGCTCCCGCTCCCATTTTCGTTCCCGCTCCGACCCACGCTCTGGTTACTAAGGAACGCCATTAAAAACTAGATGATTTATGAGTTGTCTAATTTTATTGTTACTTGTAAACCAATTTATTTTTTTTTTTGATCGGAGTAAACCAATTTATTTTTATGGGGAGATCATTGTCACTCTTGAATCATCTCCATGAAGGTTGGTTGAATCATCTCCCTGAAGGTTGGTAGGCCCACAAAAGTTTGTGACGAGATTTGTATGATGATCCTACCTCTTAAACATAAACAGAATATTTATGATTTCAAAATTAATAAATAATGAAATCCATAAAATAGTTACTATTTGGGGTATGTAGGGTAAAAGGCAATTTTGGGGTTACAGGATCAGCATACACTCTTATTCGCACAAATAATTTATAGTGGTCTATATGGGGCCTACATAGAAATGATCCCAACATTGATATTGGGTGAAGATGCTCTTTTCACAACGTTATTATCCATTGGAATCAATGACTTAATCTTCATTTATTTCCAATCACTCGATGATGGCCGCCTACCAAGAAAAAATTATAGAATGAGCTGATTTTCAGTGAGATGATCTATATGGTGAGGAAAGTGTCCTCAAACAAAATCATCCTTTGGATAATTTCATGTGGAGCAACGTAATTCCCCATTCATCCGAAGTAGTCTAGTATAGTATTGTATAGAAATGAGACATTCTTGAACTGAGGGCATTCTCGGCCGAAAACAAAAGCCACTGGACAATAGTGATGTGTGGAACAATGTATGCCGATCCTGCCTCCTCTATAAATTGTTACAAATAAATAACCAAGTCAACCACTGGACTCACGTTGACTCGGATCTGGATTCTGGATCGTCTGATGCAAGTGCAACAAAGTGTTTACCATCTTCGCTTTGCAACTCTAGATATTCCTATAAACAACAGTCCATTCTAAAGCTTAACCCCCTCAAAACAACCCTTCACAAATCGATAAATTATACAATTTTCTTATTTTTTTTACAGTGGATTTCCAATCAACTTTTATGAAATTAGAAGTTTTAGAATGGACTGATTTTTTTGAAGATGTATCATCTTGATGTAGGCCCCACAGATGTGGGTAATCCATGCGTTCTTTGAACCCTCAAAACTGTGAATAGAACCTATTTCTTTTGTGCACATTTTGTGGAAAAATGCATCCTATTTCACCATTCAACTCTGTCAACTATAACAAAATAAAACATTGGCATCAAAAAAAGAAAAGAAAAACATGAGACATAAAACATAATTTGAAGACAGACCTAACAATACTGCTGCAAAACCAAGTTTCTCAGCCGCAGACTTTGTTCAAATACAGGAACTCAATCATGGCTTTCTCATCCAACAAGAAAAATGGTAACACCCCAGATCAATCAATCAATCAATCAATCTTGGTCAATCGCTGTCTACAATGTTAGGCTCTCTGGGTTCTCTACGATCTTTGCAAACGTCCGAAGGAAGGATGCCAAGTCGGCACCGTAGATTATCCGGTGATCAGCTGTTACATTAACCTGAAAGAAGAAAATTGCACTTCAACTCAGTCCAGATCTCTGGTGGGTAAAACCGTGATTCACGAGGATCAATTATCCCATATGGGCATTACAATTATAACCATTTATTTTCATGTGATTGCCAACAAATGTTTTACTATGGGACCAGCAGTTTATACTGAAAAAAGTAAAACAGTTGAGCGTTTCATAAGTTCCTTTTTTTTCTCTATCAGGTTTAGCAGGATGAGTTCTAAATTTGGAAATTTAAATTTTGAGTTTTCAGAATGTTAATTGCTGTTCAAAAATTACTTCAACAAGTATCATACACAAGTGTTCTTCGAATTTGAAGAAAATATTTATAAGTTTGGGAAAAATGAGACTATTTAGGACAATGTACGTATGTAACAAACAAAAAGGAAAGAGTGTTACGTAACTTGTAGCTTAATGTCCTTGGTAATTACCACATTTTCGTTCTTTTCATCCATCAGAACTATTTCTTTAGACCACAGGCAAAAATTTTTGTTGTTTTATTATTAATATGGTTTTCGTCAGTTGTCTCGCACTGAGAAAACCTTTCTCCCATTCTATAGACAAATCCAGAACACCAAGATCGCAGACATCTTTTGTCAATTTCCCACAGAAAAGGTTCTTTAAAATTCATAGACCAATTTGAAATGCCGCGACCAATCAGATTCTTGGTAAAGAGACTACAGTTAAAAGAAACACCACGGCAACTAATTGGTGCACAGGGAGATACAAAATATATGTTCACAACTTTATTTAGCATTTGGAAGAGCATTATGACATTCTTTTGAAAAAATCCTCACTAGAAAAGTTTTAAATTACTGCAGATGTAATTTAGCAATGTAATTTTTCTTTTCTGTTTTGGAATGAGGTAGACTACTACAACAATGACCATGGGCATAATGAAAACCTGACCCCTATTTATTAGACTTCTGATTCAGATCACAGATAAATAAATGGAGTTAAGAACAACTAATTTAGATACATCATACATGCAGATCACTTTCTAAATAAATGGCAATAAAATCATTCCTTAGAGTAGAAAGCTCAATACATAAAGATCACCTTATGAGCAGACAGAATAAGAAGCAAAGCAGCAAATTGAGGAGATTAAGCAGAAAAAAGTACCAAAGCTTTTAGAAGTAAAAGTCATTATGAGATCACAATTCCTACCTAAGTGGTATTTATTGACTTTGTATTGTAGATTTGTAGGTAATGATTTACCCATAAAAGTAGAATTGGTAAACCACTCAGAGTGTTGGCAAAAAATGGAAATGACTGACTAGTACAAAACAAATATGGCAAATGAAAAGGGTTTACATTCTTAAGAACTAAAGAATGTAAGACGCATGTATTTGGTAAATTGGAAATTTGGAACACAAGGAAAAGGGTTTCTTGAGTCTATAACAGAGATTTCATAGGAGGGAGAAAAAGAGGGACGATTGTTAACAACTTCAGAAACAAAGTGGACTAGAAAGTAGATTTAACTAAGCTGTTGAGAACCGAGGAAATTTCATGGAAGGAAAACCAAGGGTGAAAGCAAGTTTCACTTGGTACACTGCTACCAGTACTAGTGTTCTACCATTAAGAAAGGTGGTTTGGCGCTCAGAAGCTTGTCCAATATGAACTCTGCCCTAACTAAATAGCTAGAAGGATTAGGTTAGGAGAGTGATAGTTGAAAAGTTCAGTTGACAGATCTTAGTTGGAAACCTGAGAATCTATCTAGATCTTATAGGATCTTACCTCCAGAAGGGATAATAAAGCATATCGAATCCATCAAAACTAAGCCTTTCAAGATGGGCATTGTTAACTCTGTCATATTTTAGTATGATAGTTAGTATGATAACCCTGCTCTTATTTCCAATTTCCCGAACACCCATACTTTGTCTGGTGCAAAGTATTCCCTCATTTGTGAATGGGTACTCTGAAACGAGTCATATTTTGAGGAGTTGGGAGTCTGAAGGAACCAGAAAGACGGGGGATGGAAGAGATGGCATCTAAGCTTATTCAGTTGGGTATGGTAGAGAATTCCAGTGGCTAGGTAGGTTAGAACTTAGAAGGATATAAAATCCTTCCCCAGTTTGCAACTTCTTAGTCAAATCATACTACAAAAACCTTGGGACCTAACAGTTATCCATCATTTCTAGATGCAAGGGTGTGGACTAAAATAGATTTCTTCTTTTTCTTTTTTCCTTTTTCTGATAAGCTAAAAAGATTTCTTTCTCCTCTCTCTAGGAAATGGAAACTTTAGTGAATAACATTAGGCCGGTCTATGATTTGAAGCACTCATCACTGTTACCATTATACAACAAAAAGTTCAAAGGCAACCATAAACTACCTCTAATTTTGGCATCAAAAACATACTTAAGATAGATCAAAGAGAACAGCTTTTAAATGCTTCACAAAATCAAATTTCAGTAGATGATTGATAATCAACAAGAGCTATAACCAATTTCATGCAAGCAAAAAAGAAAGATGTATTTGATCAGAGTTTGAGGCAGCCTGATGTTTCTGTTTAGTCTTCCAATCATCATGAAAATAATTGTTTTAACAATATGAGAAATGGGAAAGAAAAGCTTACCAGCATTTGACTCTTCACACTGAAAAATCCATCCTCATCTGTCACAACTGTAGGCTTTGATGCCCCTACAGCCATAATAGCCCCCTACACATCATATACCGAGCACACGATTAATAACTCATTAAGCATAAAAAATTCTCATTAGTTGATGGAGGTAAAAGACACGAGAGCAAATTACTCACTTGGCCTGGTGGAAGAATAGCATCAAATCTGTCCACTCCAAACATGCCCAAATTGGACAGAGTGAATGTTCCTGCATATGTAGCAAATTAGTGATAAAAAATCATCTTCTTCCATCCCTTAACTGATAGTGAAAGGCCAAACATGTAGGCATGAAGCTATAAAAATAAACAAATCAAATACAAAAAGGATGGAAATATTAAAAGTTGAGAAACTAAGAAAAGAAAAGAACCTGAATTGTATTCATGGGGCTGAAGTTGCTTAGAACGAGCTTTCTCTACCAGCTCTTTCCATTTTTGAGATAACAAATAAAGATCCAACTACATCATCATCATCAACAACAACAACAATAAAAACATCTGATTAACATTTTAACTCAAATGGCAACATTTGAAAATCAACCAACACCAAACATGTCACAGATGCAGAAAAGATAAAAGCGATAATGTGTTCTAAGAGATTACTAATTCAGATCCAGACCTTATCAGCATCTTGAAGAACAGGGGTTATAAGTCCACCATTAATTGCAACTGCCACTGCAATATTTACACTGGGGTTATAAGTAAAACTCTTCCCGTCTTTACAGCTTGCATTCACAACAGGATGTTGAGCAAGTGCCATTGCTGCAGCCTTGGCTAACAATGCGGTCATAGTTACCCCCTTCGGTTTCACCTGAAATTTATCAAATCTATCTAAATTCAAATCCCAAAATAAAAAATCCAAAAAAAAAAAAAATACTAAAAATCAACCAAAAATAAATAAATAAAGTACCTTTTCATAAAGAGCATCTAGGGCATCGGTTTTCATTGGATAACCAACACGGAATGTGGGCACTGAGAGACTCTCAACCATGTTCTTAGACACCGCAGCTTGCATTGTAGTAAAAGGAACAACAGTAGAACCTGGAATTTCAGGAAGAGAAGAAGGAGCAGATGCAGATTTAGGAGGAGGAGGAGAAGAAGCAGGAGCAGAAGCAATTGGCGAAGCTACATTGCTAATTTGACTACTACTCTTTGAAGGCGAAATTCCAGCAGCAGATTCAATATCAGCTGGTGTAATTCGACCAAAAGGTCCAGTTCCAACAACTGATCCAATATCAATCTTATACTGCTTGGCAAGCTTCTTCGCATACGGCGTCGAAACAATCTTTTTGGGACCTTCTGAAACAGTAGGAGCAGCAGTAGTAGCTTTCACTGGTGAAGAAGAAGAAGAAGAAGAAGATGGTGAAGGATCCAAAGAAGGAGACGGAGGCGAAGGAGAAGGAGGAGTTGCAGTTGAAGAAGAGGTTTTTGAAGCTTTAGATTTAGCTTCTGCAATTTCATCTTCAGTTTCAGCAAGTAATCCAATTGCAGCACCAACAGGTGCAGTTTCACCTTCACCAACTACAATTGCAGCAAGAATTCCATCATAAAATGTTTCAACATCCATATCAGCTTTATCTGATTCAACAACAACAACACTTTCGCCTTTCGACAACAGATCTCCTTCAGATTTTATCCAAGAAACGATTTTTCCTTCAGTCATGGTGGAACTTAGAGCAGGCATGAAGATCTCTCTGATCTTGGCTTGAACAGTTGAGATCTTCCTGTTAGGTTTGATGATGGGGAATGGAGTTAATGATGAACGGCGAGATGGAAATGGTAGGTTATTAGTGAGAGATGAAGAAAATGAGATTGAGTTTGTTGTTGGAAGAACCCTAGAAAGCAGAGACGACGCCATTGATGGAATTAGGGATTCTGAGTCTAGGTTCTGTTTTTTTCTCTCTCTAAATGGAGAAAGGATGAAAGAGAGATAGAGCGAGGTTTTGTAGAGAGAGAAAGTAGAGAGAGAGAGAGAGAGAGAGAGGTGACGGAGAAGACGAGGTGAAGTTGGTTGGAGAGTTTCGGTGTAAGTATCGCCCAATCCTGGAGTTAGCAAAAAATGGGAGAAATTTTTTTAGATATATGATGTTGTGACAATTGTCGCACTGCCAGCTATGCAGATGGAATCTGATGTGTAGGATAACATCTTTGGGTCCCAGCTGAAAATGAATGTGTCGTTCAAATTGTCATGCGAGAAAATATGATTATGTCGTAGCGCGGAAGTTTATTAGGGAAAAGAGTTGGTTTTCTTTGTTCACCTAAATTGAGGCGTGGAAGAGGAAAGACCATTGTAGTTAATCCATATCATCTTTAAATAGAGATGATCCAAGGGTTGACATTTGATGAGGATGATCAACTCACCAAGATTATCGTGGTTAATCCAAATCAATGGTCGATGGAGATGATACAAGAGATGAGTTTTGGTGATGATGATTTATATGATAAGTTGATCATTCTTATCGAAAATCATATTATTCTAAAATTTATAATCCATAAAAAATTAGATGATTTATGAGTCATCTATTTGTATTCTTAATCTTAAATTAATTTATTATGTATATAGGGTTATACTTTACATGAGGATCAGAGGATGATGATCCCTTCAAAACTTTTATGGACAAGTGGCAATGCCTCTACTACCCTATAGTTCTTTCACCTTTTTGTGTGTAGATCGTAAAATGAAAGCTATAATCCATATAACTCTTCCATACTGGAGCTCCAATGTAGAATGAAGCTATTATCTCGTAATCTTTAATAACAATTCTCCTTTTTCTTTAAGGATTCTTATTTGTGCGTTAGAAATATTTTGTTGTTGTTGACCCGTTTTTATAAATTACCTTTCATATTCTCCTAATTAACACAAGCGTTGTGCACGTGCGTTGCACGTGTTCCTTACACTGAACTTGTTTCTTACGCTAAATTTGTTCATATAGTTCGAACTGTTGCTTCGTTTTTTATCTTCTTTTTTCTTCTTGCTCCATCTCTTATTGAAATTATTAAATTAAAATAGGGATCTACTCACCTAAAAGTGGAAAAAAAAAAATAAGAAGCAGAAACTTTAACATGCTTCAACATAAAAAGATTTTAACATAAAAAAAAAGAGAAATATCAAACTATTTTTTTTTACCTCTCAATAAATGCATGAACAATGATATTATTGTTTGAGATTATCCTACTAAAAAAAACTATGAAATAAATTGTTATTAAATACATAAAAAGTAATAGAAAAATTAAATATTTTTAGAAGAGTTGAGAATAAAATAGATACAAATGAAAGAAGATATGTTTAGGGTTATGTTTGGTGAAGATATTTTTTTTTGTTGAATTATAATTTTGCAATGGTTACATCTTTGGTTACTAAGTGAAAAGACTAAAATACCCTCCAAGGTAGATTTTTCAAAGGACAAATAATGACTACTAAGCCCTTGAAAGATCAACTCAAACCTTGACAAAATTAATTTTTTCAAGGACAACATATGTAAAAAGCCTTAAAAAAAGCAATTGGCTTAATATAATAGTATAGATAAAATCATCAAAGCAACTATGTACATCAAATCAAATAATAAAAAATTAAAATACTAAATAGGAAAAAAAAGCAAAAACATTTCCATAATGACCATCTCACTAATATATTACAATCAAATCAATTATACCATTCTATATTTCATCTGCATCTACATTCACAAAAAGACTACCCAAACAATTGAATAAGTATACTAAAAAGTCACAAAAAAGTTACAAAAAGAGAATACAAAATTACTAAATAATAAAAAATATTTCCATGATTCATCCTCCATCTCAATCCTCAGCATGCACATAGTTATGATGGTGGCAATGATAAATAACAATTTTAATGAGAATAAGATACATGAAGAGATTTTGGGAATATAGGGTTTTTATAGCTTTTAGAGAGCACCAGTTTTCAAATTTGAAATTTTGAGTGATTTTAGGGATTGTGAGAGAGGAGATTGTGAGGTGGGATAGGAGGAGAGATTTTAGGAATTATGTGAACCGATTTTTTTTCCTTCTTCTAAAATGTAGCAATCCCATTAATTGCCTTTGTTGTCAAAATTATGGGAAGTTGGAGATTTTGGTAGTTTTTAAAGATATAGAAATGAGAATATTGTGGGATTGATAGTGAGATAGAGATGAGAGAATCATGGGATTGTGGTTGGTTTAGGAAGTTTTAAAGAGTGGGAGAGAAAATCGTGGAGGAGAAAGTGGTGGGGAAAAAAAGACTTAAATACTCTTTTTGATAGGGTTTACAAAGGGTAATTGATGACAATTTCACCCTTCAAAATCAACGTAGACTTTGTTAAAAAATTATTTTTTAAAGGGTACAAAAAGTAAAAAGTATCAAAAAAGTGAATTGGCTTAATATAATAGTATAGATAAGCGTTGTGCATGTGCGTTGCACGTATTTCTTTGGGTTTATTTTTTACATTGGTTTTGTGATAAACTATTAATGCAATTAATTATAAAAAAACTAAAAAATACAAAAATCCATTGTCCTGATTGAAATGTGAAAATTGAGTAGGTAGTTAGGGAGAGATTTTAGGGATAGTTCAGGGAGAGAAAGTGGGAGAAAATCATGGAAGAGATTTAATTTCTTTTGTAAAAGTGAAACAGTTATATTTTGGTGATAATAAAATCACTAATTTATCCTTTTTTTAGGGGCAAAAGATGACCATTATACCCTTTCAAAGTAAAGTTAAAATTTAACAAAAAATAATTTTTTTCAAGGACACCAAAAGTAAAAAGCCCCAAAAAACCCCATTCTCTTAACTAATAGTATAGATTTTATGAATGACATCTAAAGGGAGAATGGCCAAAACATCCAATATATAACTTTTTAATCCATTTAGTATACAAGATTTTTAATAAGATTGAAATACCTTTTTTAAAGCTTTTGAATCTATTTAGTCTTTTTTAAACTTTTCTAAATCTATTTAGTCAATTCTTTCCTTTTTAATGTTTCTGTTTTACCTTTATTATATATGTCAATTACCTTTGTCTTTTTTAAACTTGTACAGATGTATAAGAGAGAAATGTAGTTATCTTTTTGTTTTTAAACTTTAAAATGTTACATCTCTTCAACTAAAATTCAAATTTTGACAAAATTCATATATTTGAAAAGCACTTTTTGAGATCTTTAAAACTAGACCAGTCAGGAATGGTTTTCGGAAAAAAAATCACGAAATTTAAGCAAAAACATTTCTGCATGAGTTCATGCAAAAATATTTTTGCATATGCTAAATCACTATGTGAAACATTTTTTCATAGATCTACGCTAAATCATCTGTGAAACATTATTCCTACAAAATTTTTTTACATAATTCATGCAAAAATGTTTTTGCATAGATCTATGTTGAATTTTTTTTTCGTCTCTCTTCGATCTCTTTCTCTTCTTTTCCTCTTCTTTCTCTTTCCTTTCTTTTCTCTCTTTCTTAGGTCCCTCGCTTATCTCTTTATCCTTTCTTTTCCTTCTTTATTTCTCTCTTTCTCCTTTCTCTTTTTTCTAATCAGATCTTTTCCCTATTAATTAATTAATTAATTAGCTAGGGTAACTAACTATCAGGAATTTGTCGCAAGCGAGAGAGAGAAGGGTAAAGTGGGGTAGTACGTGATAAAACGACTGAAGAGATTGAAAGAAATCAAGAAGGGAAGAACAGGTAGAAGGGCAAATCTAAAAAATAAATTAGTTAAAGGGCAGATCTGTCCAAATTTTATTTTTGGACTAAATAGACTCATATAAAATTTGGTGGACTAAACAGACTGAAAAAAAAAAATCATTTTGGGCCTTTTGGCCGTTCCCCCGACATCTAAACTTGAGAAATGGAGGATATTCTTATTTGTTCACAATGACAACTTCAAATCAACCATCAAGGAATGACTAAGTTGTTGAACCGCTAGTTTTCAAAAAGAATGTCGCGAGTTTGATCCCTCTGATAGCCACTCTTATTAAGTTCTGATCTAGTTGTGTGTAAATGAGAGGGGTCTACTCACACCCCAAGAAATAGTCAGGTGCACTAAGTGGTGGCCCGAACACCATGGATATCAAAAAAAAAACTTCTTCAAATTGAGATGAGGAGGCGGTAGAGAAGTTAGTACACCCGCTCACGCCGAATGCAAACAACATTTATCACCTATCTAGAACCCAAAAGTGTGAACTGCCCATGAAAGAGGTAAAAATATCAGATGTTTTTTAAGTAGTAGAGAATGCAAAGAGCAAGTTTATACAATAAATGAGTGGGGTCTAATTAATAACATGTTAGATGACGTCTTTATTAAGGTAGCTCAAGATGCCCTTGGGGCATCACAGTTTGCCAGATCGGAGTCACAGATTGAATCGCCGTCTGGCGTTTCTTCCGATTCGATAGGTCGAATCGTCTTATTAATATTCAATCCAGTGAAAATCAATTTTCGAGGTCTTTCTCCTTCTTCCAACAGCTCTCCCATCCATCTCTCACTCTCCCTCTCAATTTAATAGCCATTTTTCTTCTTTCAATTTTTTTGCTTCTTTGTCTGTAAACTTCAGATAATTTACTTCCATTTATTTATTCTTCTGATATACAATATGGCGCATGAAATATTACAACGGTTTTGGTTACAATAAAATGGTTCATTGCAAACAATTTTTTTATGTTTGACTAGCCTTCCTTCCATCATATGGTGCATGAAAGTATTACAATGGTTTTGGTTACAATTAAAGAGTGTAATAGCTCATGACAGCACATAAGCCTCTAAAGGAGCCTAATCAAAGCATTGCACAGCAGAATGAGTATATAACTTGTTAAAGGATTAGCACTCTTGAAAATAGCTAGCTAGCAAAGCAGGTCCTTTAAGGTAATTTTGGAATGAAATGCTAAATATATCGTTTGGTACTTAAATTTATACAATCTATTCTTGAGGATGCTATATTTATTTGTGTTCATTTTACCTTTATTAATTAGTTGTAGTTATGTTAATAGTCTCCAAAGGCCAGGGAAGCTGTTACTTGAACACCGCCGTCAGTGTTACAATTGTAATAAGGGGTTTTGTAAAAAAAAGTCCCCGAAAAAAAAGTCATTGTAATTTTAATCCTTATTTTATAAATTTAGTCCCTACTTTTATAACTTTTATGTCTAAAACTAAGGACTAAATTTATAAAAAAGGATTAAAATCACAATGAATTTTTTTTACATTTTCCATTGTAAAATATTAACGTGGCGCTTATGTGGCGCCTCAACTTTTGTGCATGCCTCCTTCCATTTTCTCCCTATTAGAGCTCTAAGAAAACCCAGATCTAGGGTCCTTCGATGTAGAAGACGAAAGGGAGAGTTTTGTGAAGCTATTGACGAAGACGACAAAAGATCACAGAAGAAGAGGAAGACGACGACAGAACACCAACGAAAACAGATCGAAAAACCCTAAAACGCAGTAGAGAAAACTCTAAATCTCAAGATCTTAATGAAGATGACGAAGAATCACAGAAAAAGAGGAAGACAAAGGCATATCTGAAGTGTTAGGGTTTATCCTACATCGGTTATGGAAGGGGTTGGTGGTTAGTTTATAAGTGTGAGGGAAAGCCTCACCTCTTGAGCTAACTTTTGGGGTTGAGAGAGGCCCAAAACCACCCAACATTGGTATCAGAGGCCAAAGTTACCAACAGTCTTGGCCCAATAAATATTTGGGAGAAAAACTGGGTTGTCATGCCTCCGAACCAAGGCCCGATGTGTGAGGGGGAGATTGTTGGGGTTTATCCCACATCGGTTGTGGAAGGGGTTGGTGGTAGGGGTGGGACTTGGGTTGGGTCAACCCGACCAACCCGAACCCGACCTGGTATTTGGGCAAGCATGGGCAAAGGTTGTTGGGCATTTGGGTAAGTATGGGCATTATTTTATCAACCCAAAGTTAAATTTGGGCAAGCATGGGCAGAAATAATTGTCAATCCGGACAACCCGCCCAACCCGAGAAACTTATATATAAAGATTTTAATTGATTTCTAACATGGAAATAATACGGGGCCTGAAAAAATATTTTGAATGATAGAAATAGATAAATATATTAAATTACTAATATTGGGTGGAGGTATTAAGACCCAAAAAGAAAACTTTCCACGTGTCTTATTTTATGTAAAGTCAAAAAGATTTTTACTACATAATAACTAAAACTTGAAAGATTATAAAATCATCTTTAATTTATTTATCACGTGAGCAGATCGATTGTTAGCTTGTTTGTCTTTTAAAACCGTGAAAAAAAAGTTTAATTAAATTTATTAATTTATTAGTCATATTATATTTTTTTTGTATTAATAAGCTAATCTAATAACCTAAATTTATTGAAATTTGGGCAACCCGAAGAACCCGAGAAACTCACACGGGCTATGCATGGGTAGACCCCTTATGGGTTTTGTGGGTTCTATGGGCATTCTGGGCATACTGAGGTATAGTGTAGGCATGGCATGTCCAAA
>MVGT01000305.1:148705-180577 GCA_002174775.1 Macleaya cordata
TTTTCTGATTTTCATTCCTCTGAAGATTGGTACGGTCGCAACTACCAAAGACAAATTTGGTCCAGAAGATTGGTACGGTCGCAACTACCAAAATCATCATCGGGATCGACAACGGTTTGAATCGGATTGTACTAGTAAACAAAAATGATCTGTCAGCTTATTTGACCGTGGTGGGCTCCGAAGATCAGCTTCGAGAGGTGATACTCGCCGTGGTAGGCGAAGACGAGGTTGTAAAAGAGGGAAAATTAGACATAGAGCCCAACCACGTCAGAGTTACGGAAGACCATCAAAAATGAGATGGGAATGGAGGCCCAAAGAAACTAAGGTGGTAACTTTGAACCAACTAAAGCCCACTGGACCATAACGGGGTAATGAAGTGGGAGAGTGTAGCTCTCCCCTTTTACCACTTGCGATTATCTCCATTCGAGGTCAGCCTCTATCATCGGATCCAGGAATAACCCATTTCTCAACGATAAAGATAGCCAGTGGCTTTGAAGATCTACTCCACATATGCCCAAACTCTCAAGATCAATTAAAGGTTTTAAATGTTAGGTGGTGGAGCTGCTTCTTCTAGAAAAGTGGCTGGAATGGCAGCCTTTCAATAAAGGCTGCCACCACCAACCTTAAACCCTTTCACACCCAGCTACTATGTTTGACTACTAAGCTTGGAAACCTTTCACACTTGTAAACTATCTCGGTGGAGTTGCCTATAAATAGGCAACACCTACTCTCTTCATTTAGTATCACTAAGTCTTAAGCTATTATGAGAGAGAGATAGAAGAGATAGAGAGAGAAGTAATCTCTCTTGAAATAGTCTCTTGAGTGTAATCTCTTGTGAGAAGAGAGGTAGTGAGTGTAAACTCCTTGTACACTTATATTTCTTTGTTTATAGTGGATTAGCTTGGTATGGCTCAAAGAGGACGTAGGACTTGCTCCGAACCTCTATAAATCTTGCGTGTCTTATGAGTTATTATTTTCTTCTTTATTTGCTTCGTGAATGTTATTTATTTATTCATTTACTTCCAAGATCCTGCATTCTGCAATCGAGAGAAAACTCTAAGTAGATTGATCACCTACGACGAGGGTATATATTTTCTCAACAACTGGTATTAGAGCTGCATATACTATTCACATCCGTGAATAGTAAATACGTGAATAGTGGTACTATTCATACGGTGCAAATTCAGCCACGAATACTGAACACAGTACCAATTCACGTGAATAGTAAATTCGTGAATAGTAGCACTGTTCATACGGTACTATTCATCGACGGGTGGTAAACATCGGTATGGGAGTCATGGATGATAAATCAGGCAAGTTGCAAGGGTTCAAGTTTTCAACAGCAAAAATTTCTCATTTTGGAAGTCCCAGATGGAGGACTATCTATGCGAGAGAGATCTTCATGCTCCATTACGTGGAGTGGAAAAGAAGGGAAAACTCGATGATAAAGAATGGCCTATTCTTGATCGCAAGTGTGTGGGCGTGATCCATAGGTGCCTTACGAAGGAAGTGTAAAACAATGTAGATGAAATTTCTACAACAAAAGACTTAATGGACACTTTAGAAAGGCTATATCAAAAGTCGTCGGCTTTAGGTAAAATTATGTTATGTGAACAATTATTTAATTTAAGAATGGATGAAGGCGAGACGGTATCAGTTCACCTTGGAAGGTTCAAATCAATTATTTCACAATTATCCAAGGTTGATATTATATTTTCGGATGAAGTCAAAGCTTAAAGGTTATTGTCTTCATTACCAACGAGTTGGGATATGGCTGTCACATCTATCAGCAACTCGGCGGGGAATGAAAAATTAAAATTAGAAAATGTAACGGTTATGATACTTGGTAAAGAAGATAGGAGACTAGAACGAGGGTATACCGCTTCTAACTTTTCTTTAGGCTCTGCCTTGAACATGCAATATGATAGAGGTAGGAATTTTAACAAAAATTAAGATAAATCTAGAGGCAAATCTAGGTGGAGATCAAAATCCAAACACATAGGTGTGTGTTGGACGTGTAACAAGGAAGGACACTTGAAGAAAGACTGTCTAGATAGAAAAGGTGCTAAAAATGGTGGAAACAACGGTGATCAACAGAAGGAGGTCAATGTGGTTGCAGCCGCAGATGATGGAGTAAAAGTCATGGTGAATGACAATAATGTGATTACCGAGAGTTTCCTTTTACTCTCCGAGGACAGCGTAGAGGAGTCTTGGATAGTAGACTCGGGAGCTTCTTTCCACGCTACAGGTAATAAGGGGATCATGACCTCTTACAAGGAAGGGTACTTCGATCAAGTCTTCCTTGGTGATGGTGAAGCGTGTGATATCATCGGCAAAGGTGATGTGAACGTGAAAGCCAATGGTTCAACGTGGAAGCTGAAAGATGTCCGATATGTTCCAAATCTGAGAAGAAACTTGGTTTCTGTGGGCCAAGTTTGTGATGATGACTGTGATGTTTACTTTTCTAAAAACAATTGGAAAGTGACAAAGGAGCTATAGTGTTAGCTCGAGGACAAAGGTGTGCTACTCTCTACCGGGCTTCAGAAGGACCTACTCTAGTAGTGGCTAGTGGTGGGGAAGACGTCGGCTTATGGCATAGAAGATTGGGACACATCAATGAGAAGAATATGAAGATTCTGCATAAAGATGGTCATTTTACCGAAGGTAAAATCAGTTGAGATGAACTTCTGTGAAGATTGTGTCCTTGGAAAGCAAAAGCGGGTCAGTTTCAATAGAGGAGGCAGAAGCTTGAGAAAAGAAAAACTAGATCTGGTTCATACAGATGTTTGGGGACTAGCAGATGTCACTTCTTATGGTGGTGCTCAGTACTTAGTTACCTTCATCGATGACCATTCGAGAAAGGTACGGATTTATTTCATGAAACATAAATCTGACGTGTTTGATGTGTTTCAGACATGGAGAGCTTTGGTTGAAACTAAAACAGGTCTAAAGCTTAAATGCTTAAGGTCAGATAATGGTGGTGAATATGATAAAAAGAAATTCTTACAGCTATATGCTACTAGCGGGATACGTTTGAAGAGAACGCTCCCAGGGACACCACAGGAAAATGGGGTAGCTGAGCGTATGAATTGGACGCTAAATGCGCGTGCTAGATGCATGAGATTGCAATCAGGGTTGCCCGAAGTTTTTTGGGCACATGCTACAAAGACGACTGCTTATCTAATCAATCGGACACCCAATAGTCCATTGGATATGCAAATTGCAGAAGAAGATTGGACTGGTAAAAAGGTAAACCTTTCTTATTTAAAATTTTTTGGATGTGTTGCTTATGTTCATCTTAATCCTATAGAGAGTAAAAAGATAGGTCATCAGGCAAAGAAGTGTATCTTCATAGGCTATTGAGGTGACTCATTTAGATACAGGTTTTGGGACTATGAGAGTCACAAGGTTATCCGAAGCAGAGATGTAACCTTGAATGAAAATGCACTGTATAAGGACAGGAATGCAACACGGGTCCAATGTGATGAATTGGACACTCAAGTCGAAAAGGCAAAGTATGTTGACATGAGTGACGTTACAAGGATGACAAGTAAAACAGTGGAAGGGGAAGAACAGGCAGAGGCGCCACGAGAAGAGGAACCTCAAGTGCAACAGGAAGGTATTCCAACTGCAGTGGGAGTTTCTCCCACAACTCCACAGGATCATTTAAGTATACAGACTGAAACATTTACGGTGTTCGTTCCAAGAAGTTCGTCACGGACTCCTAAACCGAATCCTAAGTATATGAATATAATGGATCATCTGTTGCTTACAGATGGTGGTGAACCAGAATATTTTGATGAAGTGCTCCAGGTTAAAAACTTTAGTAAGTGGGAACTTGCTATGAAAGATGAGATGGACTCACTCTCACAGAATGACACTTGGGTGTTAGTAAAGTTGCCGAAAGGCAAAAAGGTGTTAGAGAACAAACGGGTCTATCGGCTAAAGAATGAAGCAAATGGAGACACACGCTACAAGGCGAGGCTCGTTGTGAAGGGGTTTCAGAAGAAACCAGGTATTAACTACAACGAGATATTTTCTCCAGTTGTGAAGATGACCACTATCAGAGTGGTGCTTAGCCTAGTGGCTTCACAAGATCTCCACCTTGAGCAGCTAGATGTAAAAACTACATTTCTTCATGGTGGCCTTGATGAAAAAATTTATATGAAGCAACCAGCTGGTTTTATAAAAAATGGCAAGGAGGAGATAGTGTGCAAACTCAAAAAGAATTTTTATGGTTTGAAACAGGCTCGTGCTACAAGAAGTTCGATAACTTCATGTATAGAAGTGGCTACTCGAGATGTAACGCAGATCACTGTTGCTACACCAGAAGGTTTGAATCTGGTTACATCATTTTGCTATTGTATGTTGACGATATGTTAGTTACTGGAACTTCTCTACAGGCAATTAAGAATCTGAAGACGCAATTGGCAAGTGAGTTTGCCATGAAAGATCTTGGTGAAGCACAACAAATTCTCGGTATGAAAATCAGCTGGGACAGGTCTAAGGGAACACTTATGCTTAATCTGGCTGAATATATTGAACGGATTCTAAAAAGGTTCAATATGGAGAGTGCTAAGCCAGTTAACATACCGCTTAGAAACCAGTTCAAGCTTTTAAAGTTGCAGAGCGCCACAACAGATGCAGAGAAGGATTATATGACAAGTGTGTCATATGCTTCAGCAATTGGGAGTCTTATGTACGCTATGGTGTGCACAAGACCAGATATTGCCCATACATTGGGAGTAGTGAGCATGTATTCTAGTAATCCTGGGAAGCAGCACTGGGAAGTTGCAAAGTGGATCTTCAGGTACTTGAAAGGTTCTACTAATGTACCTTTGTGCTATGGAATGGGGGACTCCATTCTAAGGGGCTATGTGGATGCAGATTTTGCTAGTGACCTTGATAGAAGGAGAAGCACGACAGGGTATGTCTATACTCTGGGGTCTACTATAGTGAGTTAGAACTCACGGTTACAGAAGTTGGTGACATTGTCAACAACAGAAGCAGAATACGTGGCCGTTACAGAAGCCAGTAAGGAGATGATATGGATAAAAGGCTTGTTAGCAGAATTGGGGCAGGAACAGGAGAACAATGTTCTGTATAGTGATAGTCAGAGTGCTATTTATCTTGCCAAGAATTTAGCCTATCATGCCAGGACGAAGCATATCGACATCGATATCATTTCATTCGATCTCTGTTGGAGGATGACGAGTTATTACTCGAAAAGATTCTTGGTTCAAAGAATCCAGCTGACATGTTTACCAAAGGGGTAACAGTGGAAAAACTGAAGCTTTGCAAAGCTTCAGTGGGTCTCTTATTCTGATGGATAAGGAGGTGAGCCGCATCAAGGAGATTATGTTAGCATCAAGAATCCAGGTTGAAAAGGGAAGGTGATAGTGTACTTCAGCTTTGGGGTTGAGGTTCATTCAACTCCAAGTGGGAGATTGTTAGGTGGTGGAGCTGCTTCTTCTAAAAAGGTGGCTGGAATGGCAGCCTTTCAATAAAGGCTGACACCACCAACCTTAAACCCTTTCACACCCAGCCACTATGTTTGACTACTAAGCTTGGAAACCTTTCACACTTATAAACTCTCTCGGTGGAGTTGCCTATAAATAGGCAACCCATTCTCTCTTCATTTAGCATCACTAAGTCTTAAGCTATTGTGAGAGAGAGATAAGAGATAGAGAGAGAAGCAATCTCTCTTGAGATAGTCTCTTGAGTGTAATCTCTTGTGAGAAGAGAGGTAGTGAATGTAAACTCCTTGTACACTTGTATTTCTTTATTTATAGTGGATTGGCTTGGTATGGATCAAAGAGGGTGTAGGACTTGCTCCGAATCTCTATAAATCTTATGTATCTTTTGAGTTATTATTTTCTTCTTTATTTGCTTCGTGAGTGTTATTTATTTATTCATTCATTTACTTCCAAGATCCTGCATTCTGCAATCAAGAGAAAACTCTAAGTAGATTGATCATCTACGATGAGGGTATATATTTTCTCAACATTAAATGCATTTAATTTGGAGGAACTTCAACTATACCGCTAGTATGTTGTGAGAAAGATGAGAGTCCAGTTATACCCTTAACTTTGGAAGACCAAACACTGGACTCACCGCCCCCTAGCAAGAATGGATCCACCCTCTCTTGACGGAAGTCTAATTGCAGAGTCTTTTTGGTCAGTGGAAGATGATGCCAGTGAAGAGAGTCATTATCCACAGTTAGAAGGACAAACCATTGAGGAGCATTTTCTATCTCTAGAACAAAGTCCACTCGAGGTTGAAAAACTAAAGCTTCAAGAAACAGTGCGCTCAATTGGAAGCCTATTTGGGATCTCTCTATTAGGGAAATAAGTAGAAATCGAAAATAAAATCCTCAATATCATCAATGCAATGCCCAAGATAAAGATTTAATTAATAGTACCAAGATCAAAAATTGTACACAGTCAGATCCCGGGACACAAAGACCAGGACTACTTGACGGTGCTATTGAAGGCATCCAAATACTACTGATGGATTCAGATGAGGATAAATTACTGAACTCCCCAGGGGAGAAGGGTCCTGCTCCAATAACTCCAAAGATGGGATTAAGTAGAAGCCCAACAACCACTCGAGAGGCGGCTCGTCTAGCTTGGTCAATGAAGGATGAGGAACCGAGTGCTTCTTGGGGTGATATTAAACTGCAAGCTAAAACGAAATTAGAGTTAGTATGAAGCTAAACATCCTATCATGGAACGTTAGTGGCTTGGGTGAATGGTCAAAAAGGCTGGCTATATCTGAGCTTCTCAATAGATGGAATGTGGATGTACTGGTGTTACAAAAAAATAAAATATTTTTCCCCAAATTTGTAGAGAAATTTGGAACAAACAGGGGTTGGATTTTCGATATCAACCATCTTAGGGATCCCGAGGCGGCATTATCATAATTTGGAGGACAGATTTAGTGGACATCCTTGATGTAATGGAAGGAGTACATTCTACTGCGTGCCTATTTAAATACAGGGTTTATAATACTGAATGGTATCTGGCAGGAGTGTATGCTCCAAATGATCGTAAGTGAGGAAGGAATTATGAAGAGAATTGAGCTATTTAGTAGGTTTATGGGACAAACTAGGATGCATTATGGGTGCAATGTCATTCGTTTCATCGAGGAAAAAAATAAAAATTCGGTTCAAACTAGAGCTATGAGAGACTTCAATCACTTCATCGATGACCTGGAATTGATTGATCTTCCACTTTAAGTATACTTGGTCCAATTCTCATGAGGACCCAACATGCTCAAGAATAGATCATTTTTTTATCAATAGTAAGTGGGAAGAGAAGTTCCCTGGAAGCACACAATTCGCAAAGACAAAGGCTTTATCGGATCATACACCTATAATGCTTTCGGTGGAAGGGATGCACTTGGGTCTAAGTCCTTGGAGGTTCGAATTGATGTGGCTTGAAGATGAAGGCTTACCTCAGCTCATCAAAGAATGGTGGGACCCAAGTTATATATTCTGCAAGAAGTTACAACGGCTGAAGGATTATCTCAAACAATGGAATTGTGACACCTTCGGGAGAATTGATAAGAAGATTGAGGTAATCCTTGGGAAGATAACCGCGGTGGACTTGAAAGAAGAACAAAATCAAATTACCTTGGGGGAAAGATGTGAGAGGGAGAATTGGAGGAAGGAGTTCACTAGCCTTTCAAAGCTTGAAGGTATAAGAGAACATCAAAGAGCCAAGGATATTTGGGGTGGAGGATGGTGAACGAAATACAAGCTTCTATCATGTTTATGCCAACCAAAGGCAACGAGCAAACTTCATTAAATGCCTTGAAATTGAAGGTGAGCTGGAGGAGGATCTAAAAAAGGTTAGTAACCACATTGAAAATTTCCATTCTAAATTATTTGCAGATACAGGAAAAATAAGGCCTTTTGTCGAGAATAGTCCACTGCCCTCATTAAGTCTAAATAAAAGAGATAGCCTCGAAACACATATAACAGAAGAGGAAATCTTAGTAGCAATGAAAGAAATGGCCACAAACAAAACTCTAGGTCCTGATGGGTTTCCAATGGAGTTCTATACTCGCTTATGGCCGGTAATTAGAGAGGATTTCATGAGGATGGTTCAGTTTATAGGTGAAACAGACTTCCTAGATCTAAAAAGGAATCTGTAAATGAAGTTAAGGATCTAAGACCAATCAGTTTAATAAATATTGCCTACAAGATCATTTCGAAATGCCTGCCATACAGACTGAAGAAAGTTCTCCTAAAAATCATATCCACAACCCAGAGCGCTTTCATAGAGAACGAAAAAATCTTTGACAGCATATTACTGGCAAACAAATGCATTGATAGTCAAGCTAAAGCCAAAATTCTGGGTTGGATCCTGAAACTTGACATCGAAAAAGCATATGATAAAGTCAATTGGAATTTTCTTGATAAGGTAACGAAGAAGATGGGTTTTGGGAACCACTGGTGTAGGCGATCAAAACTTGTCTATCTACTGCCAGGTTTGGAATTCTATTCAATGGAGCATCTACTAGGAAAGTCAAAGGTGAGAGGGGGATACGACAGGGAGACCCTCTCTCCCCTTTCCTATTTACTTTGGTCATGGAAGTACTCTGCCAACTGGTAACCGTAGTTAAAAGAGAAGGGTTGATCCTGGGTTTCAGTATAGCAACAAATGGATCCAGGGTAAGCTATTTGCTTTTTGCAGATGATACAATCTCTTCATTGAGGATAATACATATCAAATCCTTACAACACGAGCCATTCTCATTTGCTTCGAATTAGTTTCAGGTCTGTCGATTAATTTGGCTAAAAGCTCAGCAGTGCTAGTTAGTGCGACGGTGCAGAATCAGAGTATAGCCACTTCACTTGGTTGCAGAATCAAAGAACTACCTATCACCCACTTAGGTATGCCAATAGGTTCAAGTTTCAAAGCCAAGAAAATATGGGACCCTTTACTGGAAAGAGCCGAAAAAAGATTAGCAAATTGGAAATCTAAATATATGTCTTATGGAGGTAGAATGATATTGATATATAGTGTGATCCTGAGCTTAGCTGTATATTTGATGTCTGCTTTCACCATTCTGCAGTTTGTGGTAAAAAGACTAGAGTCAATGATGAAGAATTTCCTTTGGAGCAAGATAAATGATCAACACAAGTATGCTCTGGTTTTCTGGAGGAAAATTTGCGAAGAAAAGAAACTTGGAGGACTCGGCTTCAGATCACTTAGAGAGATGAACGTCGCTCTCTTTTGCAAATGGCTTTGGCACTTTTCGCCGGAAGAGGATGCTTGGTGGAGGGGTCTTATAGTTGAGAAGTATGAAATTGAAATGAATGGGTGGGATGCAAAACAATCCAAAATGCTGTATGGAGCGGGTCTGTGGAGAGGGATTTGCAATCATTTGGAAGAATTTAAAGCAGGAATTAGGGTCAAGGTGGGGAATGGTCAGAGAATAAGGTTTTGGCATGACATTTGGATTGAAGACACCCCTTTGCTCTCCAAATTTCCCAGAATTTTTGCACTTACTAGAAAACCAGATGCTTTCGTCTCAGATCTTATGTCTAGAGATGAGGAAGGAAGAGTCCAATGGAATTTAGATCTTAAACGGAGACTATATAATTGGAAAATAGGGGAACCTATCGAACTCTCTTCACTGCTGGACAGACAAATCTTTGAGGATGGAGAGGATAATAGAGCCTGGAATTTTGAGAAATTTGGAAATTTTTCGGTAGCCTCTTGTTATAAAGCTCTACATCAACCTTTGGGCGAACAGTTTCAAGAAAATGAAATTTGGGATCCAATGATTCCAACAAAGATTTCATTCTTCGCATGGTTAGTTTGCCATAATTCAATCCTAACGCAAGACAATTTGGCAAGACGTGGAAACATAATAGTTAATCGTTGTGTTCTCTGTTTAAAAGATTCAGAAAGTGTAAATCACTTATTACTGAACTACCCATTCACAAGAGAACTCTGGGAGGTATTTCTTCACGAATTTGGGGTACAATGGGTATTCCATAACGATGTGCGAAGATTGTTTGCTGAAAGACAGGTGGAACACTTCACGAAGGCCAGAAATTTGTTGTGGAGGTTCTTAGCTATCTCCTGGATTATATGGCTCAAGCGGAATGACAGGATCTTCAATGACAAATACAAAGACCTACACAAGATTACTCTATGTGTAAAGGCTATAGTATTCTATTGGTCCTCCCCAACTAAGTTACTCACTGGTTTTCGATTTGAGGACTTAGTCTTTAGATGGGATCGCGTAGTTAAGGTAATGTAGCTCCTTTTTACTTTTGCTTTTCTCTGTGTCTACAGATTCTTGGTTAGAATCTATTTTCATCTTTATTTTTTGTACTCTTTCTCCTCTTTTATCAATAAATTATCTCTTTTTGCCAATCAAAAAAAATTCCTCTGAAGAAAAAAAACCCCACAAACTCCAAACACAGGAGCTGAAGTTGGGACAACGCAGTTGTTGTGTAGCTGAACCTAGAACGAACTCAACGTTGGTGTCGGCGTTAAATTGATGACAAGTAGGTATTCTACAATTTTTTCAGCTGGAAGCTACACTTTGACTTGTAATAGAAAAATTAAGTATGTTTTATTAGTCTCTGTAAAAAAAACCCTCAAAGAAAATGAAAATATTATCATAGAGCATGTATGTTACATGATTTAGTAATTGTTATATTTTATTTCATCAAATGCCTTTTTCAAATAAACTATCATGATTTGGATTCATTGCTTTGGTAATTGCTACATTTTATTTCATTCAGTGTCTTTAGCCAATAAACAAAGTTGTCTCTTTAGCCAATATTAAACAAAGTTACCTCTTTAACAAAGTGATTGAAAACCATTTATTCTTTATATTAATTTATTTTGGTCTACTTTATTTGTAGAAGTAGATGATGATACCGCTGAAGAAGTGGTTGTAATTGAGGATTCTCAGGTCAAAAAAGGAAAATATGATATACTTGAGCCTCATATTAGGCTGGAATTTGATGATTCTGACAAGTTGTGTAATTTAAAAGAATACAGTAAAAAACAAGAATTTTCAGTGAACAAAAGGTCAAGCAAGAAGGATGATGATTGTGTTTTAAATTATATGAAGCTCGCGTGCAGTTGAGAAGGCAAGAGATAAACTACATCTAAAAATTCGTTTAAGCCTCATAGGACTAACGGAATTGAGTGTGATGTTAAGATTTCAGCAAGGTTAGAGTTTGATGTATTATGGAGAATTATGAGATTCTCTCTTGAACATAAACATCTCTTGCTAACCCCAAACAAAACTCGATACCTTCCATGCAATCGAGAGATTAATGCTGATTTAAGAAGATGGCTTGAGATAAATGATATTTTGGGGATTTCAGTAAACAAAAATTACAACTCATTTGTGGTTGAAGGGGGTGGACATGAGAATTTTCCATTCATATAAAAAGATATTGGAAATCATGTTGACAAATAGAGGCGTCTAGGACTTGGGGAAGGAGATGCTCAAGCGGTTCAAAATTATTTCTTGAAGATGCAAGCACAAAATCATGATTTTGTTTATTTTTTATTATAGATTTGGAAAATAAGGGTAGATTGAGGAATGCGTTTTGGGCGAATGGCAAAAGTAGATAAGCTTACAAAGAATTTTGAGATGTTGTCATTTTTGACACGACGTACTTAACTAACAAGTTTACTAAACCATTTGCTCCATTTGTTGGCGTCAACCATCATGAGGAATCGATTTTATTTGGGTGTGGGTTAGTGTCAAATGAGGCTACATAAACATTTACTTGGTTGTTTAGGACGTGGTTTACATATATGGGTGGATTTCCTTCAAAATGAATCATCACTAACCAGGATAGGGCAATGCAGAATGCAATCCATGATGTTTACCTTAATATTCAATAGATGATGTTTATGGCATGTTATGAAGAAGATTTCCATAAAATTGAAATGGCACACACATTACTCCTCTATACATTTTGCTATGTGTAAAGTTGTTTATGACTTACAAAATCCCAGTGAGTTCAAATTAAGTTGGGGTGCGATGATTAGCAAGTATGGATTGGAAGAGAATGAATGGTTAAGTGGTTTATACACAAAAATGCGTCGTTGGGTTCCAAGTTTTGTTAAAGTCCACTTTTGGGCAGGGATGTCAACCACGCAGGGAAGTGAGGGTGTCAATACAAAGTTAGTGGAGTTCCAAAAGGAATTAAATGCTGGAAAAACCTATTGTGAGGTTATAAATATTCGAGATGGTGGATATATCACAAAGTATGATATACGAGATGATGTCATGATTAGAGACCGTATGAAAAGAAGTATATATATTTTTGGTTTCTTGGCAGAGACAAGAGTATGAATTTAAGTGTAGCTGTAACTTTTTTGAGTTTAGTGGTTTATGTTGCAGGCATGTCATTAAAGTTTTTATTCGTAATGATATTCCGTTAATCCAATACACGTGCGATGCACGTGCATAACGCGTATTAGCCGGTAATTTTTTTCAAACTTATTATTTTGTGATCTGAATTAATAAATAAATTATATTATCTAAATGGGTAAGATTTTAATATTCAAGTTAAAGACATATTTTCAAATGCAATAAAATTAGGCGAAATAACATAATTCAGGAATCTATTTTAAACCAAAAACTTAGTCATTTTTCTTTCACTAATCTGTACTTGTATTTGAAATTCTAATACTATGTCCAGCCTAATCCTGCATATGCAAAAAGAAAATTGTAGTTAGAAACATAAAAAACTTTAGGGTGAATGCATATTTGAAAATATTTTTATTAAGTTTTCAAATATAAAAAAGAAAAACATCTTGATTTATAAAGAACGTAAAAAAAATAAAAATAAAATATATAGCAATTAGATCTACTAAAACATCTAGATTTATAAAGGAAATACCTCTTCCTAGATAAAAAGAGAGAGTTAGCATCGAGTTTTTCTTTGAGAACTTAGTTGGAATCCAAAAGAAGAGACTGGATCTCACACTAGTATAATTATACCACCATCTTCTACTTCATACATTATTTTTTGGTTAACCTCTCATCTTAATTTTGAGATTTTTATGTGATTCCGTAATCAAGAATCCCTTTTTATTAGGATTCTCTATAGTTACACTATTGTGAACGTGGGAGATTTATTAGGAAACAAAATTAGTTGTAACTACCTTATTAAGATAAATATACAAAAATACCCATATTTAAATATATTTTTACACTTGAACACAATCTGTTTTATAAAACTAAAGGGGTATAAACGTAAAATTCAATTTATAGTAGAGTAGTTTAAAAAACTGAAACAACTAAATTCGTAGGTGACTGAAAGTCTCTACGTATTGACAATAATACCCTCTTTAGATAAATTGGAAACTTCAAAACAAAATTATTTTTCATTCAATGCAAGGGTAGTTTTTGGCATTTGATAAAAAGTGAGGCCATCCAACGAAATAACTACCTCGAAGGGGTATTCTATTTATATAATAGTATAGATAAGTAAATCTTAAGGAGATGGAGGAAAGACGTGAATCGATCCCATTCGAAGATTAGGCCCTGCTTGGTACGCTGGAAACGTTTGTGTTTGGGAGATTTGTGCATGCGTGGTAAAGATACTACAAATATAACTTAAGGTAAATGTTTGTTGTGGTCCCATATTTTTAGACAAAAAATTCAGCAATCGTTCCCGGGCCTAAAAGAGCTAGGAAAAAATGCAACATCCAACAAAATGTTATAAAGGTGGCTGACCCACCATACGCATGCAGCATGGAGGATGGAGGTGGCCGATGCAGGTCCTTGTGGTGGCATTCCTTGCCTCCACAATGCATGCGTGTTGGGCATGCGGCCCCACGCATGCATCCCCTCTGCTCGTTAGATTCCTATATATATGTGCCTAATTGTTATGTATGAGATAGATAGTAACAGAGAGATTAATAGTTACGGAAGTAATAAGTACAGAAGCAAGTTGTATGAGTTGAGTAAACAGAGAGATATGTTATGAGTGATGTACGAACGTGCTACCCTCTTTCCACTTCTCTCGATATATATATATTGTGCGCCCAGAAATTATAACACAAAACCTAAAAAATCCCTCATTTTTTGTTAGCACAACAGATTACTCGACCTCTTCTCCAAGCTCTCCCCTCTTCTTCATATTGTAAATGACAACCTCTCTCTCCTCAATCACTCTCTGATTTTAATTTTTTTATCGATCTCTCTCTCTCTCTCTCTTTCTCTGCTCTCTCTCTCTCCCTCATCTTTCTCTCTGATCTGTTTTTGTTTTCAGATCGATCTCCCTCTCTTTCTCATCGATCTCACTCTAATCTCTTTCTATCTTCAATCTCTCTTTCTAATCATCTCTTTCTCTCTCATTCTCCCTCTTTCCACTTCAGTTGAAGATCTCTGACCTCTCTTTCTCAATCTTTCTTTCTATTTATGTATTGCAGATCTCTCTCCCCCTCTCTCTGTCTTCCATTTTTAGCTAGGGAAAAATGACCCAAATTTCTTTTTTTTTTGATTGATCAAATCTCTTCAATAATGTTAGGGTTTTATTTAATTTTATGTTACTGTTGTTGATTTATAAAATCCCCCTTTATAGTTTTGAATGAGATAACAATTTGCAGTAGAAATCCTATAATGATTCCTTTAGAGAAAACCCTAGAAAAATCCTGTACAAAAAACCCTAAAAAATTTCTCTTAAACTTTATATTATTTTTAACATGTTTATTTATTGGAAAAAATTATCATTGTTTGCTATAATAATTCAGTTTGCTTTAATTGCTTTAATTGTTTCAATTTCAGATTGGTAAAAACTCATACAGTACTGAATCATCCTTAATAATTGCTTCAGTTTCAGATTTTAGATATTTCTATGGTGTTTATTTCTCTCTATTGCTTTAATTGCTTCAGTTTGTCAATGTTATTGGAAAAACTCATATAGTACCGTGTCATCCTTTAATTGCTTCAGTTTCAGAGTTTAGAGATCTCTATGGTGTTTATTTCTTCGTGAAACAATATAGAGTGTAATCAGTTAGAATTTGTTATTTTTAAATATATGGTTAGGGTTTTAGGAAAAAAAGTGTTGAGATATATGGTTTTAGGTTTTTGAGATATGAAATTGAGTTTTTGGTTTAATGGCGAAGGTTAGGTTTTGTTTTCTTTGAGGATTATCTTAGTTTTAGCTTTGTTTTACAAGTTTCTTTTTGTTCTACTTTATCTTTTAGTAATGAAATTGGATTATCTTAGTTTTAGCTCTGTTTTATCTTGTTTACAAGTCATTAATCTAATTACACAACAAAAAACTTGTTCTTAATTCTTTACCTATTGTATTGGTTTCAGGTGTTGGAGGGAGGAGCATAAAGCTTCCTAGTTCCTACAACATTTGTTTCCAATTCTGTAAGAAATCTTATTGCATTTATATCATTTTTTAAAATATAATGAAAAGTTAGAAATTTATTTTTCTTAAGCATTACTTATTTGAAATACCTAGTTGCATTACTTTTTTTTTTGGAATCTAGTTATGGTAATAACTTAGAATCTAGAATAGAAGATAAAGCTAGGAATTTATATATTTATTTGAAGTTGAGAATTTATTTGTTGTAGCGGTACCTTGTGCTAGGACTTGTTTCGAATTCTGTATTTGCATTCATATCATTTTCTAGAATACAAAATAAAGCTAAAGGTTTACATTTCTTGAGCACTACTTATTTTGAATACCTAGTTGCATTACCCTTTTTTTTGGAATCTAGTTGTATGAAATCTACAATAGAAGATAAAGCTAGGAATTTATATATTTATTTGAAGTTGAGTATTTAATTATTGTAAAATAAATAGATTAATTTACTTTGGGCTAGTGTGTATATTTTCTCCGGTCTACCTTAATATAGGATGGCAAACTTGCATGATGAGCAATGCTGGAAAAGGAAAACTATTGCAGTAATGGGATTTATTATTTCAATCAAGTCAATAGCATAGGCCAGGTTGCTTGACATTCAAGGGAACCATATAGTTTGAACAAACCAAGAAGGGAATTGTATATTGATTCCATTCTTTTAGATGATGTAAAGTGTCGTGATAATCTACGTATGGGGATAAGTGCTTTCAATCATTTGTGTACATTGATGAAAGGGAAAGGTTTATTAGCTGACACAAAGAATTGTTTTAGCTGAGGAATAACTAATGAAGTGCGTACACTTACTTGGGCATAATGTACGACACAGAGTATTGAAGGGTAGGTTTTTTCGATCTCAGGAGACCATAAGTCGCCAATTTGGTCAATGTCTTACCTGCATTCTTCGTTTGTATAAGTGCTTAGTAGCTGATCATGCAGATAAGATTTATTCATCAACTCAACCACAAATCACCTCTGACTCTTGATTCAGCCATTACTTTAAGGCAAAAATCTAAATATATCAAAAATAATTTTTTTAGTATGAATTAAGTTGTAGACTGTCTCTAACATTAATATTTTAAATAGGATTGTGTCGGTGCTTTAGATGGGACACATATTGTTGCGATAGTACCAATCGACGAGCAGCCTAAATTTAGAGGGAGGAAAGGTAGGATTGTGCAAAATGTGATGGCTGCTTGTTCTTTTGACCTTAAGTTCACACATGTACTTGCTGGTTGGGAAGGATCTGCACATGATCAGAGAGTATTGGATGACGCCATGACAAGGCCTAACCCATTTTTTGTCCCACTTGGTATTCCTATTCATCCTTATTATATATTACAAGTATTATTAGTCATAAGTTAAATTAATTATATTGAAAATAATTTATAGTTATCTTTTTTTATAGGAAAGTACTATATCGTGGATACAGGATATATAAATCAACCTGGGTTTCTTGCTCTCTATCAGAATACATGCTACCATATCAATGAACATAGAAGGCATACTCCGGAGAATAGTAAAGAGTTATATAATAAAAGACACTCCTCTCTAAGAAATGCAATAGAAAGGGCCTTTGGCGTGGTAAAGAAACGATGGCCCATACTGTCATGTGAATCATTTTACCCATATAAAACACAAGTAAAAATTGTTTTGGCTTGTTTTATTTTGTACAACCATATAATGGGTGTGGATCCAACTGATCCATTAATAGCAGAAGTTGATGAAGAGCTTGAAGCAACGAATATGGCTCCTGAAGAAGATTTACTTACACCTAACAATTCTCAATCATCACAAAGGGAAGGATAAATTAGATGGAATCAAAAGATAGATGATATGGCTCAAAAAATGTTTGATGATTACAGAAATAGGAGACATAGTATATGAAGTTTGAACAAATATATACTTTTTTGTGTGAAGTCTATAGGAAAAGAAAGATTAGTACATAAATTTTTTTGGCGTGCTAATCTTACAAACATCTTTTATGATGTATTTTTGATAGAAAAGAAAAGTTAGTATGAGATTTAGTATTTTTTTGTGTCCATAGTCATATGGACAACATTTTTTGTGTGTTCATGAAAAACCTATGTTGTTATTTTGGACTTATATATATATATATATAAATGAAATTTTTGGGTAAACTAGACACAGTGGTATCATTTTTGTTGGTTCTTTGTTATTCTGATAGAACTATCTTATTTTTAGCATAAGATATGGGTGTTGATGATTCTCAAATTGAAATAGATCCGAAAGATAAGGGGAAGAAAATTAGATGGACAACAAAAATGGACAATGTTCTTCTCGATGTTTTATGTGAGCAGGCCCGAATTGGTAATAAGCGAGACAACGGTTGGAAAGATTCTGTCTGGAAAACTCTCTTAGATGCCATCTTTGAGAAGACCCAAGTGCATGTTGAGAAGATGTCGAAAGTCGGCTTCGTACAATGAGACAAGGGTATCGTGCCTTCTATGAGATAAAAGAAACTCGTTGATTTGGATGGAGCACCCTTAAGTATACTATCGTTGCAACTAATGACCTTTGAAATCTCCTCGTTCAGGTAAGATTTTTATTACTAAATTTAAATTATATTTGTTTTATACAATTTAAGTATCATACTGATAAACAGAATAAACTAAAGTTTAAGCATTTTAGGGATAGGGGATGCAAGTGGGATTTTGAGAAGTTATCAATCATTATTGGGAATGACCATGCCACTGGAAGTTATGCATAGGGTGGACTGGATTCTGAAGCGGTAGTTCATGATGCTGATGAAGATTGTAACGATGATCGGCCAAGGGAGAATGTAGAAGAGAGTGTGAATGACACCGATGAAGGAGTTGATCAAACTTCTACAAACCCATCTACTTCAGTCCAAAAAAGGCAACACTGCAAGAAAATAATGATTGATGACGCAGATGATTGGTTCCTTCGAATGGATGCTGAGGTAGATCTTATGGTAGAATCAATCAACCCCATGACTTTTGTCAAACAGTTGCATGAACAGGTGATGCAGATGGAAGGGTTTAGTTCGACATATCTGAACCGTGCATTTGAGATGTTGCGAAGAGATGTTTTCGGAGCTGAGATTTTTCTGTCTAGAAAGACAGAGTATAGGAAGGAAATGTTAGAAGAAATGTGTGGTAAGATCAGAAATATATGAAAGCTATTTTAGGTTGTTATGCATGTCTGAAACTTATGTTTTATTTGTGGATGTTCTTACTTTTTTTTATATTGAACTTAAAAAAGTCTAAGCAATATTTTATTTTGTGGTTTGGTGAGGGATATTTTAGTTTACATGTTATGTTTTGGACGTGAGAATGTTATGTAAACATTATGCAGGTTATTTTTATATTGATTATGCAGGTTTTTCATAGGCCTATATGATATACGCAAAATTATATATGAGTGGCCATATAATCTTATTTATTAATGCTATTTTTATAAATGAAATGTTGTAAATGACTTTGCAGGTGGAAAAATAAAGAAAAAAAATTGTAGTTTTTTGCATTTGCATGTGTATACCAAGCAGCAATAAATGTTTACAGAACATTTGCAGTGGGCATACCAAGCAACAACATAGGTTTACCGTAACAAACATCTGCTGCAGTAAACGATTACAGCGATTACGTTTGTCGACAACAAATATTTTCCGTGCTACCAAGCAAGGCCTTAGAGTCAATTACAGCGGTTGGTGTGCCACTAAAGAACACAAACTGTATAAGCAGATGTTTTATTCGTTTACAAATGTTGCAGACATGGCAACAACGAATGTAATACTCTATAATCATGTTATGGGTAAGATAAACACTCTTTCGACTGAATTAGAGGAATTTGTGTTAAGTAATGAAGTTGGACAATCCACAAGTAAGTTGTGTTTAGGCAACATCATTGATGGCGAAGCCAATATAAGCCAAAGCATATTTGACCCTATTCCCGCTCATTCTAAAGGTCAATCCAAGCATGGACAATAGAGATTAGTATCCGGAGTAGATAAGAAAGTTAGTAAAAAAAGGAAGCAACATGAGTGAGCTAGGAAGAAGCAACACGTAAGATTGTTATGAATTGCTAAATGTATTAAAATTCTTTTCACTTGGTTTTTACTACTTATAATATTGTATAATTGTTAGCAATAGTTTTCATATCTTCTAGGATGGCTAAATTAAAAAATCTAACAACAAACTTAGGAAAGGCAACAAAGAAAGAGAGCGGGTAATATTCATAATTACTTTTGACAATTGATTTATTTACTGCTTATGATCTGTTTTTGCATTATTGCTTGTTCCATTCAAATGAAGAACAAATTCCTAACCCATCCCCCATTACGGTTGGGGGGATAAAATATTGCATTTCATTACGTTTCTGTCAAACCCAAGAGGTAACAATGACATGTGATTTTGTTCCATTGTTATTGACACTCTTTCAAACTCGTTTTAATGATGTGTAAATTTAATGTTTGTGAATGTTATGTCAACTTAGGATTATCAATCTCCGTTGTGGAATGATACTTATGAGAAGGTTATACCAACTTATGATGTTGGAGTATCCCAAGTTTTAGTGGAAAGACTGCACCTATTGGATCGACAAATGTAGCTTTTTTTCTTTTTTTCTTTTTGAACAGTGGAATCATACTTTGGGCATGAATGTATTATGTACTGGAAGTCAGACTTGTTGTGCAGGATGGATATTGCAGATGCAATTCTTTAAATCTAGACATGTTATTTTAAAGAGTCCGATTATATAGCTCCTTTAAAGAGCCCAATAATGATCGCTCACTCTGGACGGTCTTTTTTGGTATTTTTGAACGGACAGGACGACAACACTTGTTAGACTTATTAACTTTTCTAAGTTGGATAAAAACACGGCTTGGCTAAAAGAACAAACTTTTTTGGTAAGATGTCTTCTTCTTCTAGCGAAGAAGCATAATTGGATGGAAGTCCATCAAAGGATTTAAACCAAAACACCTGGATCTGAACTTTTTACAGCCAGATCACACCTTAAAGTTGCAAAATAAGCACCAAAATTAAACAATAAACAATCTAATCACAGAAAAATACTACAAAATGTACAGATCTTAAATAAAATCGATAACTGAAACAAGAAAGATCTGACAAAATTTTTAAAAAAAACCCAGATAAATTCTGTTATGGCACTGGATCTCTTTGGCTTCCGGCAGGAGTTCAACCGGTATCAACGATCAAATTTTGAGGATAAGGAAGGGCATCCACTATGGAAAACCCCTCAAAAAATGAGGATATCGATAAAAGAATTTTTAGGCAACAAAAAATTTACGGGCGACAGTTATTTCCGAACGGCATAAATTATGTTCATGTTTATATCTAAATACAAATACAATGACATGGCCATCTAATGTGTGCTCTATTTAATTTAATACAAATTAGACGTAAAGAATACATGAAACGTACAAAAAATGCCTACAAAGCCGGCCGTGAGATTATGAGGCCCAAGGCAAATTTTAAAAATTGAGCCCCTTAGGTTTTAATCTTAAAAAATATTAAGTACTTCAAAAAAATTGATAAATATTTCAAATAGGGTATGTGGGAGTACTTTATCAGTAGAGAGGTTTCCACTGAAGAAAAGAACTTTAAGGAGTGAATGAAGAGCTCCGAGAAAGTAGAGGTTTCTGAAAGAAAATAATTATAAATAAGCTTGTTATGTGACTAATTTTAATATTACTTTTGTATTTATTTAATTATTTTAGAAATTAGAATTAGTTAGTTTTATTTTTAAAGTGTGTCCATGTAGTGTGAGTAGTTGCTATTTTTTTAGGGATAATAGGTTTAAGATATTTTAGTTGATTTAGTCAAGTAGTAGTTTGTTAGTAGTGGGAGTCTTGCACCTATTTTGGTGCTACTCGTTATACGTGGGAAGTGGTGTAGTATTTCACAACTCTATTAAAGGGTTAAAAGATAAATAAAAAAAAAGGAAAAAAGAAGAATATTTGTTTAGAACACTGATGTGTTATTGGGAGTAAGATTACACTCGAAGTAATCAAAAGGAGGTTTGGATTTCCTCGAATTAATCCAATTATCCTATTTATTTTTTTTATTTTATTTCTTTTTAGTTTGGAGTTCCTAACAAAGCTCTACAACTTTCAGGTTAGTGGTTTGACTATTGTAATCTTCTATAAATAAAGACATAAAGCAAGCAATGTAATAGGGATTCGGCACTTGGTAAAAATTCTACAAGCATTTCTTTTAGAAGACTTTTATCTTTCTACCTTCTCTCTAGAAATTGGGTGAACAGGATTAGTCTTGTTCAATCTGGCGCCTTTTGTCATCTGTTGAGAGTTTCCAATCAGATTTCAATCTCATCTTATTTTCCTAATCAATTACATTTTTATTTCTAATATCTAAAATGATCTCTTTCTAAAAGAAAAGTTTCTCAAATAATGATATGAAATTTTTACCTATACAAAAAACTTTATTTCATAATCAGCAACTCTAATAGGGTGATTTTTTTACCACTAATTAATGACAGATTTACACAAAATACTCTTTATTTTTCACCACTAACTAGTGGTAGTAAGCTGTTTCTAATTACTTGCTACTGCTTAATGGATTGGAGACCCAAAATTAAAACCTTGCCTCTTACTTCCACTAGCCAGTGAGAGTAATAGCCTGTTTGTTTTTCTGCATCATCGATTAATAAGTTTTGAGTTAGGGCTTGATGATCAGATAAGTTACTTGTCAGGCCCGGCTGGCAGGCCAGCAAGGCAGCCGCCTCGGGCCCCCCAAATTTTTGGGCCCCTAAAAAAAATAACTTTATATATGTAATTTTAGGTTATGCAGCTAAGGGTTTGACAAGATTTTTTGGGGCCTATATGTAGATGATCCATGGATGTGAAGATAATCTCCTCGTCACATTGATTATTCTCATATAAAATCACTTTGTTCTAAAACTTCTAACCTGATTTGATTAAGATAAATTTTATTTATGGACGGACCACAAATCACCTAACTTTTCAAAGGGTTAAAATTTTTAGAATGATGTGATTTTTTGTGAGAATGATCTATGTGGTAAGGAGAACATCCCCGCTAAAGACCAATCTTAGATCATCTACCTCTATGTGTCCCCTCAAAAAATCTTATTATAATATTGTCAACAAAACCTTATTTGCGGAGCCTAGATTTAGGCATGGATTTTATGGGGACTAGAGATTTGTTGGAAAACAAGTTAGATTAATTTATAACATGATTTCTAATTAGCTTTCCACTAAATTCCTGGTCCCACCAAATCCCTAACTAAAATCTCTCATGTAAACAAACCATTAAAGAATTCAAAATTTTGTTAATAGAAAAATATATTGCCACCTTAGTATTTCTTTTTAACATCCCATTTAGTATTCCACCATCCTATAAATCCACAAGGTGATGATAATGTTTTTTTTTAGTATTCAACCAACTTTTAATTGAGTAAGAAATATTAAATGATATTATAACGACCCAAAATAATTTAGTTGACCAGTCAAAGTCAAGTCGAGTCAAATTGAGTCTAGTCCAATGCTTTGACTATGAAACTAATTAATTATTAAAATAATTAAGCTTAGTGTTAAAATAATTAAACTTGAAATTAAATAATTGAATTTTCGATTGGAGGGTAATTTGAAGAATCGAACCGCACGAATAGATAGATCTCGAAAAGTTATCGAATTTCGACTACTCACACGCGAAAATCGGACACTAAATGATCCCAAACCAAGGCTCGGAACACGATTTGGATTGGTACCGAAGGTACCCGCGTTTTTTTACGCGATTTTGACCAAGTTTTCGAGATCAATGACTTAAAATAAATAGTAAACAGATCCGCGACTTATTTTCGCTGTCCGACCCGCCAAATTAACCCATAAACCCACCTTTGTAAATGGTGTATACAAAACTTATGTATGCCGTCATACAACAAAGAGTTCTTCTTTCAGGCTATCCTTTAATAAGTTAAGTTTAACTTTCTCTTTGTATCCACCGTTTGGAATATAGTTAGGATAAAAAGAGAAAAAAAAAACTCTCTTATGTCAAACTAGTAGAAAGAGAGTGAGAGAAAAGGAAAGAGAAGAAGAGAGAGATGACAGGAGAGAAAGTGAAAGAAAGGGAAGAAGAAAGAAAGAAGAAGAGGAAGAAGAAGGAGAAGAAGAAAGGGAAAAAGAGAGAGAAAGTGACAGTGGAGAAAAGAGGGTGAAGAAAATGACGATGGTGATGGTGATGACGGCGACGGCGCCGGCGACGCCAACAACGACGACGGTTACAGCAGAGAGAGATAAGAAAAAGATAAAGAGAAAGTTAGTCCTTCATCCTAGCTAGAAATTGATGACATGGAGTTAAAATTAGCAATCTCAAACCCTCAATTTATTATTCCTTTTTGCTGAAATTATTTTGAGTGAGCTTGAATTAGTAAAATTTCCTTATTATGATAGATTACTGATCAGGTTATAGATAATAGGTTAGTTAATTTGTTAGAGACTGATTCAACAAGGGTTGTATAACCAAGTAATATGAGATTAAATCAGTTCAAAAATCATTGTAATTCAAGTTCTTTGGGTTATGATTTTGAAGAAATTAACCCTTAAACTTGATAAGGATTTAGTTTGGGATTTTATTTGGAGAACTTGAAATTGATTTTGATCTCTATGATTAACATTTAGTGAACTGATTTTGTTAATTGTGACATATTCAAAATTAAATTTCAGATTCAATGATTTTAAGGTATTTGGGTTTCCTCTTAATTGATGTTAAGTGAATAAAAATCTCCAATTTCTCAATTTCACAAGGAATTATTTAAAAATCAGATTTCTAAGTTTGAGAATTTTGGAAACCCTTAACTTTAAGATGATCCCTAATAATTTCAGATTTTGAATGTTTGAAATTTTTGAGAAATTAGTTGTTACACTTAGGTAGAAATTAAGGGGATGTTTGAAGTAATTAAAGTTTAATTAAGGGTACCTAAACTTTATAGAGACTGTTTAGGTTAGATTTTGGAATACCGAACTAGTCTTTGTGTAATTAATGTGAATAGTATAAAATTCTGAAAGTGAATTGAATATGTTATTTATAGTTGGGAATTTGTACTAGGACCAATTGTTGGAGGCGATCAACGCAGTAAAGAGTTAGCTTTGCGGGATTTGAGGTAGGAACTTATAAATACTCTCTTATAGCCATTAAAGTACTTTCAATGCTTTTGATAGGGTTTAGATTTATAAATCAAATATAATTATTTTGCAAAGCATACATGATTTATTTGTGATGTCCTATTGATGTGAAAATGATTTCCCAAAGTATAGTTTTACATAGTAATGTAAAACAGTAATAGTTATTTTTAAAATAACTAGATTCTAATAATTATATATATATGAATGAGTTATATACATATATAAATATATGGATGATTCTTTTCTTACTTATAGTTAAATAAACTATAATTTCAAAAGAATTGAGATTTAATCGTTATCGAGCTTTAGGGATGGGCATATTTCCAAAACCAAACGGATTTTGGGGTTCTTATAATATATAGATATATATTTTACTTCCTTCCATATGTTGGGAGAAGTAGTTGTTTTAAGATGATGTGTGGGATGGAGGTTCCCAGTTGTTGGGTATGTGTTGGTGATTCCCTAGGTACGGGCTTTCCCCCGGAATATATACTATATATGTTATGCTGGGCTTTCCCCCGGCTAGGATTATTACCGGCTTTCCCCGGATTATATTACGGGCTTTCCCCCGATTACCCGGCTTTCCCCGGATTATATTACCGGCTTTCCCCGGAATAATATTAGTTGGGAGATCACAACATGTACATGGTTGTTAGTTTTTGTAGGAAAAAGGTATTTTCTACTACTAAAACTTATACTATTATAATATATATTTTTAGGTAATCCGAAAATGGATTTGTAATGCCTACACGAGCAAATCATTGAAGTTTTCCTAAAAACAATGATTTGTTCCGTATTTTCATTATGTTTTCCTGTCTCATGACAGGAATGGGACTCTCATGATATAGGAAAACTATTGAAATCTAGGTTATTCTATTTCTCTTTTTGGAAAGCCTTGTTTGGATAGGTACGTGTATGATTCTAGAAATGTCGAGGTTATATGCTGCCTAGATTAGGCGAAGACTTGAGGAGCGTGACAACTCCTGGATTATTTTAATGATCATTAAGATGTCTGCACAAGTCAAACGGCTGACCACCGCGACAACGGCTACATCGGCAAATTATGGTCAAGGGTCCACCTGAACCCAAATCATGAGCCAGCGTGCTTCTCACAAAAACCGATAAATCAGTCGCTCGGTCGGAAATCAGGAACTAACGATGGGGTTCCACATCGGTTAAGTTAGAACACGATTTTGCTCACTGACTAGGAGCTGAAACATCTAGTCGTGGCCTCTTCACTCTAAGATGATTACACTACGCAGTATTATGATGATGAGATGTTGTTAATTTATCTATACTTGTATGGGTAAATGAATGGTTATCGGTTTATGTTGTAGTAAATGTACCAAATGCTTTTACATTACTGAATTATGATTTCTCGGTTTTCTTTAAAATCAACATTGTCTTAAATTCATATTAGTGACTACCTGTTAGTATTATAAGTTCTCACTGGGCTTTTTGCTCAGGAAATCGAGGAGACAATGGATGATTGGATGTTAAGTAATTTGAGGAGGCAGGTATAGGGAGAGTATCCACCTCAGGTTTATTATACTTGAGGTGTTGTTATTATTCAGTTATGATGCAGTTATTTTCTTTGCTTTGTATATATATTCTTGTGAACTATATAATGTAAAACAAGCACACTTAAGTATATTTAGTATCACTTAACAAATCTTATATATGTATTATTTTATCAAGCGAGAGATTGTTTTAGAATTATAGTTTGGATCCAGCCTAGTAGATGACTATGTATTTTATATTGATGAATAGGGTTGATTGGACATGAGATAATAAGACAATTGTGGATGAATGAAATAATTTAGAAAATATTTATTGTGGATAAATCATATCTTCTACAGGTTTATGACAGGTTTCAGACCCTAAAAATACAGGGGAAACTCTGGCGAATTTTCAGTTGGGCCTAACCATTTTAGAGGTGATTAAAGTTCTAGCGAACTAGATTAGTTTAACTCTGATTTAGGTTCATAAACCTCTATTTAGGTTTATTTTAGTACTAATTAATCACCGTGTGCAGTAAACCTAACGCATCGAGATGCGATTCGATTTCTTAGAGATTTGAGTTTCAAATTGGGGCGTTACAGATATGATATTTGTAAACATGATTTACATAGTGAGGAGATCGTTCTCACTAATCAGTCTTTTAAATCATCTTCATATGGGCCCATAGTCTAATGTAAGCGGGGTGTAAGCATTAAATTGCAGTCTTAGAAAAGGAAAGTTGGAGTGATAGTATACAATTTTTGTTTGTTAATTTTTCAGGTGTAAAACTACCTCTAAAAAGTCTTTAGGACAAAGTTTCATGACATATATAACTCATAATAAAATTGGGTATTTTTCTATCTCTCTCTAATAACATAATGAAAACTCCAACCTTTCATCTCTTTTGCTTTTTAATTGGAACATAGCTAATAAGTCGTTGGATAGATAATATATTGGGGCCCCAATCTTACATGTTCGCCTTGGGCCCCTGAATCTCAGAGACGGCCCTGTTACTTGTTCCTTCATTCATTTTCTAATTAATGCTAAGAACTTTCTGATCAGACACCAAATTTCAAATCTGCCAAAATTTTAGAACTTTGCTCTGACTAATGACTATTAATCTCTGATTTGCTATTGGAAAAGTTCAAAGCTTCACATTGCTTTCACAATAGTGTCTTGGATTGAAGATTACCCAAGATAATTCATCATTATCTACAAAACTGAAGATTTACTACTGCTAACAACAATAAATTGTGCACTGGATGGATCTTTGAAGTTTTGATTTAATTTTTTTTTTGGAGGGTTGATTTAAAATTTCTGTTCTTGAGAGAATGCCTATCAAATGTTTGCTGATTTGTCTCAAAGATTTTTCCATGCAACAGCTTTAATTTTATGGAAGCTTTCAAGGATGTCAAGACAACACTAAGAATTAGTTGTCCTTCTAGATGTTCGTTGATTTGTCTCTAAGATTTTCTATGTAACATTTATTAATTATACAATATGGATATTTATTAAAACATGAGACGTGTTATATATCCCCTCCTTAAATACCCTAAGCCCCTGAAAATATGGGGCTAATTTGAAGATGATGATACAGGGGCTAATTTTTAGAGAGGATGTTCTCTTTACCATGCAGAAAATTATATCTAAAATTAGTCTACTCTAAAACTTCTCTTTACCATGCAGAGCCCAATACGATTCAAGTGCTGATTTTTTGTGAGAATCTTTCCCTCACCATTTAGATCATTCTCACTTAAAATTAACCCATTTTAAAACTTCTAATCTCACCAAAAGTTGATTGAAAATCAATGGTTATTTACTCAAACAAACCGATTTCTTCACTGTTAATTTCTAATCAACTTTTGATAGAATTAAAAGTTTTAGAATGGGCTAATTTTTTGTGAGGATAATCTACATGGTGAGAAGAATATCCTCACAAAAATCAGCCTTTGAATTGTATCCATGTCAACCTCACGAGGCTTAGAAATCGATCTTGTTAGTCTCTTTATCAAATTATTATTGTATATTGTATTCCACTCACTAGTGGGCCTATTTTGGGCTATCTCAAATAGCTCGTGCTAATTACTTTAAAGAGTGGGTAAAATCGTCAATAAAAAAATTTACATAGATTCCTAAAGACCAAATCCCCACCGACTTATTTGTTTTCCCTTCAAATTATTGGGACTTGATATTATGCACAACTTTTTTACTTGATCAACCCAACAATTAATTGTCGGTTGCAAAGAGCCGGTAATACAAAATTGTCTTGTCGAATATGTAGAGTCTATGGCACAATCACAAAGTGGTTTGTGAGGTTTATATCGCCGACGTAATTGTACTATCGGTTACGCAGAACCAACCTATAATTATACTGATTTAATAAATAATTGTGTTGATTTATTGGTGGCCTAAGTTATTCTCTTCACTTCAATGTATATTTTATATAGATTCTTCAACACAAAATTTTGACTTCATATTAACCCCACCTAATATAAATTCTTGGATCCGCCCCCGCCGCGACTGACTACTGGGGATTACGTAACACAATCTTTGAAGGTTTGATAGGCTATAATAACATATATAGAAGATTATGCATATATTGTTTTTGAAAAAATTTACATTCAATGAAATATTAAATGATCAAAATTTTGTAAAACAAGGGTTTGCAGGTAAATCCGAAAAACCTTGGACTTTACAATAGTTTTTTCTCAGGTTTCCAAACTACGCCTAACCCCCAAACTGGTCTGCAGGTTAAACAAAAGAGGTTTTTCTTAGGTTTCCCAAAAAAACCTATAGACTAATCAGGTTTTTAGGTTATACCAAAAAAACCATGGATCACAAATGAGGTTTTTCTTAGGTTTCCTAAAAAAACTAAAAGTCTAAACAGGTTTCCGCGAGGTTTACCTCCATCACCTTTTTTTATCAACAAAAACTAAAAGTACTTTTTGGAACAACCAAATTACAAAACTTGTGCCCGCTTATGTGGCATGGTCAGTCCCACTACCACATAAGTATTGAAAACCCCTCAAAAATACTTTTGGGAGGAAAAAAATGATGGATCCTACCATGCTACATAAGCGTCTGGCATTGGTTTTGTAAATTGGTAACCTTGGATCACAGAAGAGGTTTTTCTTAGGTTTCCCAAAAAAAACCTAGAGACTAAAGAGGATATTAGGACTGAAGGGTTTGGGGACCAGACCCAAACCGAATTGATGTAGAGTCCACCTAGATTGTATCTAAGGGTTAAAATTTTGTGAGGGTGTTCTCTTCACCATATGAATCATCCTTACAAAAAATCAACCCATTCTAAAATCTCTAATCGTATAAAAAATTGATTAGAACTTAATTGAAAATAAACAGTACAGCTAGAATCACAGGTGAGGGCTACCAATTAATTTTTGATAAGGTTAGAAGTTTTAGAATAGGTTGATTTTTTGTGAGGATGGTCTATGTGGTAAAGAGAACATTCTCACTGAATTTCATCCCTTGGATACAATCCAAGTGGACCCCACATCAATTCTATTTAGGTTTGGTCCCAACAACACCATCGATACCGAAAAACCTTGAATCGTGGTATAGGGGTGAAGCGATCCCGCTCTAAAACCTCACTCTTCTGCTCTGAACCATACTCCGAAAGAATTTATAAACTAGGGACACTTTTTAATAGCCACTCCGAAGATATCGTTCCCGTTCTCGCTCCTGCTCCACGCACTTAGTCCAGATGATACCGAAAAACCTTGAATCACTAAGAGGTTTTTCTTAGGTTTCCAAAAAAAATCTCGATCTGTATGATATGTACACATTAGGTTAGTGGTTGTGTATGTGTTAGGCTAGTGGTAGTTAATTAAGTTAGTAGTTTGTTATTTTATGTTTACATTGGGTGATTAGTACGTGGGTTATGGAGTCTATTAATTAGTTGTTTGTTATTTAGTTTGTGGGTTATGAGTTTATTACATTATTTGTAATGGTGGGTAATTATGTTGTAAGTGGCTGAAGTCCATGTCACGCTCTGCTCACATGTGTACCAATATTGTCCCTGCTTTTTTCACCCCCCGGAGTACAAGTTTTGTTCTTAGGTGAGCCTAGAGAGCTCACCCAAAAGGCCTCGGTATTGTCAGAGTGGCACAGCGAATAGGCCTAACTCCACAGACATACAATATTGTCCCTGCATTTTCTACCCCCCCGGGGTATAGGGTTTTGTTTTTAGGTGAGCCTAGAAAGCTCACCCAAAAGGCCTCGGTACTGTTACAGTGGCGCAGCAAATCAGCCCAACTCCAAAGACACATAAATATTGGTACACGTGTGAGCGGGGCGTAACAATTATGGTATCAGAGCTGAGGACGGTTCATCCTATGGGGTGGTGGGATGAGGTATTAGTCCCACACCGCCTAGGAGAGTTACAAACTGCCTTACATTATACCGAGGCCTTTTGGGTGAGCTCTCTGGGCTCACCTAAGGACAAAATCATGTACCCCAAGGGGGTGAAAAAAGCAGGGGCAATATTGGTACACGTATGAGCGGGGCGTGACAGTCCACCTCATTATTAGTTAGGATTTGTTAGTTATTTAAGGAGACCGCCGTATGAGGACTCTTCCTCATGGTTGGAATTCAAATCTTCTTGAATCTGTTGGTTTCTCTCTCTGATTCACTTTTAGATTTTTTCTCCCCTTTCTTCTCTCCTTATATGCATGTAAAACGCAATTTGCATCCACTAAAATGCATGCAAAATAGTTTTACAAACGTTTATATGCTTGCAAACACACTATGAAGACATTTAAATGGGTACAAAATACAATTGCATCCACTAAAATGTATGCAAAATAATTTTTGCAAACACACTATAAAGACATTTAAATGCATGCAAAATAATTTTTGCAAACGTTTATATGCATGCAAACACAATATGAAGACATTTAAATGTATGCAAATTGTGTTTTGCATGCATTTATATGTATGCAAAATACAATTTGCATAGAAATACATGTATATATGCAATAACTCTGGAAACACTTTAAAGTATGCAATTACAAAAAAGGAGGCCTTTAGCGACGGTTAAAAGCCGTCGTAATTATTAGAAAACCGTCGCTAATACTTTTTAGCGACGGTATGTATGCCGTCCTGTAAGCCGCTGTCGGGAATAGTATTAGCGACGGGTTTACGCTTTTTAGCGACGTTCAGAACCGTCACCATAAAGCTTACAAAGAAGACGAAGCTCATTTCTGTCGACGCCATAAATCCGTCGCGAATAATTTATAACCGTCACCAAAAACCATTAAATTTAATATTTTTATTAGCGACGGTACTGGCTGTCGCATTTACGTTGTCACTTTTTATTACCCGCCGCGGCATAAACCGTCGCCAAAAGTCCTTTTTTTTTTCTCTGTTATACCTACTGCACTTGTACATATTGAGAATCCATAATTTGAACCTGTTGTTTTTCTTTTGATAAGCCTAATTTCAACCTATTGACATGCTAAAATTCCATACAATACTAACATGAATTGAAAGTCAATTACAATTAACCTGGACATTCATTTCATTTCATTCCATTGAAAGTAACAAAATTATTTGCCAACATTAATCCATCCAAATAATAAGGAACAAAAATTAAAGGCCAAACAAACTGAGAATTCATTTCATTCCATTTGAAAGTAACAAAATAGCATCAGTACAAAAGTAAGCCTGCCATAACCTATTTATATCCATCAAGGCATTCATTACCTGCTAGCCACATATTCATATCCATTACATCAAAAGTATACAGCTGCTTTAATCATTTAGAGAAGGTAGCATCATACAAAAATATATGCATAGCATCATAATCCTTTTCCTACCA
>MVGT01002430.1:11201-35340 GCA_002174775.1 Macleaya cordata
AAACAATTGAACAAAAACTTAAAAGAATGATGAAAGTTAATAAAGTTTCTTACCTGGAGCAACATATCCAATAGATCCCTTTATTGCAATTGAACTGGTTTGGTCATTCTGGCCAGAAGAGCTGGAGGGCTTAGAAAGGAACTTAGCCAACCCAAAATCACCCACGTGGGCAATTAAGTCATCATCAAGAAGAACATTGCTTGGCTTTAGATCACAATGAACAATGGGTGTTTGGCAATGGTGATGAAGATAACTCAAGGCAGAAGCAATATCTACTGCAATGTTTAATCTTTGTTCAAGGCTCAAATTCCTCCATCGATGTTGATCATCTAAATTACTAATAGGGTGCAACCAATTCTCTAGACTCCCATTCGCCATGAATTCAAAAACCAGAGCTTTGAAATCATTACCTTGAAAATCAGTACTTGAGCAACAAGTTATAATCTTGAGTAAATTTCTATGCCTAACTTTTCTTAGGGCCTCACACTCAGCCATGAAACTCTTGGTAGCCCCTCTTTGTTGCATGTTTAGGACCTTAACTGCAACAGGTTTTTCATCCTGATGAAGAATTCCCTTATACACAGAACCAAAACTTCCCACGCCAAGCAAATTTGTGGAACTAAATCCATCGGTAGCTTTAAGAAGCTCATTGTAAGAAACTCCTAAATACAGATTGCCAATATTGAAACTCGTTGAAGATAGTTTCATTTTCGACTTATTTTTTCTCCAGTAAAGAGTGAGAAAAAATAAAATCGAAGTTAAACAGAGAACAGCAATAACTATGATGATTATGATAACTTTGAATGATAGAGATTTCCTCTGTTTCTTAGGGACTGATTGGACGGGGCAATTAGGCAACAACAATTCAGGTACACCACCACAAAGCTTACTATTTCCATCAACTGAAATTGCACTTAAGTTCTTAAAAACTCCTTCTCTTGGTACCTCTCCCTCAAGATTATTGAAAGACAAATTCAATCTCAAGAGGGCCGAGAGAGTTTCTAAGTCTTTTGGAATTTTGCCAGACAAGCTATTGCGAGCAAGACTTAAAACTTCAAGACCTTTCAAAAATCTCATTGATTGAGGAATGCTTCCTTGAAAGAAGTTACCCTCCATTTCAAGTCTTTCTAAGCGCGAACACTCACCTAAAGTGCTTGGGATTTCACCAGACAATTTGTTTTCCGAGAGGACCAACGCCCCAAGGTTTTTCAATTTACCAACTTCTAGAGGGAGTGAACCAGTAAGTGAGTTATTAGCTAAGCTGAGAAAAAATGTTAAGGAGGAAAGACCGATAACTTGTTCTGGTATAGTTCCACTTAGTTTATTCTCAGAGAGATCCAAGCCTTGCAAAGATTTACATTCCCCAAGACTTGAGGGAATTCTCCCTGTTAAGTTATTACTACCTAAACTGAGTATAGTCAATTGTGTTAGATTGCCAAAAGAAGAAGGGATTTGCCCCGACAATTTGTTACCAAATAATGAAACTCCTCCCAAATTTTGAAGCTTTCCAATACCTGTAGGAATACTACCTGTGAACAGGTTTTCCTCCAAATACAGTCGAGTTAAACCCACAAGATTCTAAATACCTGTAGGGATACTTCCATAAATTTGGTTCCCACCTAAAATTATTACAGTAAGTTTTGTTGAGAGATTGGCTACAGAGTTGGGTAACATGCCACCAAAATTGTTATCACTTATTTGCAATATTTCTAAACTAGTACAGTTGATCAAAGAAGTGAGGAAGTTCAAATCATCAGCTTTTCCACTTCCAAGACTATTCTCTGCCGCACTTAGCCATGTAAGACTTTTTAACTCTCCAAGGTTAATAGGTACTGATCCAATCAAGTTATTTTGATCGAATTGTAGTGTGTCAAGTCTTGAGGAGTTGGATAATGAACCTGGAATGGGTCCAGTGAATTTGTTTTGGAAAACAGAAAAGTCGGAGAGATTTGGAAGTGTAAGTCCAATATCAGAAGGAAAATTTCCTTGGAGTTGATTCATGGGCAAGTAAACCCTTTCAAGTGATGAGAGATTGTACAGTGAAGGAGGGACCATACCTGACAAGTCATTAGACGAAAGAACAAGATCTTTTAAGCTTGTTAGTCGGCTTAGAGCGCTTGGAATACTTCCCTTCAAACTGTTGAAACTTAGGTCGATTTGACGAAGAGAAGTAAGGTTACCCAATGAAGTTGGTATCTCTCCTGATAGATTATTTTCATTAAGAACTAGTGATATGAGCTTAGACAAAAAGCCTAATTCATCTGGAATTCTTCCCTCAAGCTTGTTATGAAAAATACGGAGGTCTATGAGATCGATGCAACGGGAAATGTTGACTGGAATCTGTCCTTCTAATAGATTTATTCCAAGACTTAAAATTTGTAATCGAAAAAGACGACCAACTTGTTGTGGGATTTCACCATTGAAGCTATTATTGGTGAGATTGAGCGTCTTAAGAAAGCTAAGGTTTCCTATGTGGGGAGATATGGAACCTACCAAAATTTGGGATGGAAGGTCTAATTTGGTGACTCTAGTACGATGCCGACGACTACATGTAACTCCTCTCCACTCGCAGAAATGAAGAGAATCGTTCCACGAACTCAACGCTCCGAGTGGATCTAATTGAGTTATTTCAGCCTTGAAAGCAAGTAATGCGAACCGATCAGAGTCGTTCGAGATGACAAGGCCATTCACCATGACCATGGAAATGCAAGAGATATAGAGAAGGCTGCTGGATAACAGTACACATAATAAGCTGATCACCACCTGCAATGGTATGATCTGTACCTCCATATTTAGCTTCAAAAAGCTTAAGTAAAGCTCAGACTTTTAACTTCCCCTATTTATTCTCAGCGATCGAAAGTCCAAACTTTAAAAAATCGCTGAACTTGCTTGGTCCTCGTTTAATTGGAAGCAAAAAAAGTCTTGCCGGCCTATTAATTGGTCATTTAATTATTTTAGGTGGCTATTCTTTAGTTGACGTGACGACTCTTTTGTCATTATTTAATTATTAATTGAATCGCTAAAATCTGTGACTTATACTTTTAACTTTTTGTGTAGGAAGAAATTTAAGTAGTTAAATAGGATTGTGTTGAAAATAAAAAATAATAATTTGTAATAAAGTTCAAAATTTGTGTTCTTCATGGGTATAATTGGAAAAGAAAAAAAGAAATCAATTTACCAATCTTTGAGGGAACGATGTAGAGTGGGATGACATGGCAGTTATACATAAGGAAAATGCTATAATGTACGCATTTTGTACATGATTCTCTATCCCTATTTCCATCGTAAGGCCATTATACCCTCATGATTTGAATCACATCCTCGAATTTCGTCTTTCTCAAACTTCATGGCATGGACCACCGTCCAAGGATGGATGTAAATCCCCCAAAAAAATGAGTGCATTCTAGCATCACCCTATACAGAAATGCTATCAATCCAAGAACTGTTGGAAAAAACGGTGTCCTTACACTTTCAATAACTTGATGAGGCAACTTTGAGTGTCTGCCACGTGTATCTACGGCAGATCTCCTGGCTAGATGGTTCTACTCACTACAAAAAAATGAGATCTTTAGTGACGAGTATTGACTACGGTATTTTAGAACCGTCGTTAAAAATCAACAGTACTGATGGTTTTTAGGTTTATATATTAGCAACGGTTTTGTTCATCATTTGCGATGGCATACCGCGTTGCTATTGTCCTCCATGTTACAACATTTTTCTGTCGGTTTATACACCCTTTTGTGATGGCGCACCAATTCCGTCGTAAAAAAGGGCTTTGTGACGGATTTAGCCGGTGTTATGCCTAAAAATATGTGCGGGGCTACTTAGTGCGAAAATTTTTATGAGCGCAAATTTTTCTCTGGCGAATTATTTTCATTTTCCGTCGTAAATGGATCCCTTAACCTCTTACCAAAGGGATTAAGGGATCTATTTTTACATATTGAATTGCCTTACAATTCTTCCTTTCTTTTTCTTTTTTTTTTTAATTGGAGGAATATGGGTCTCTTAAAGCACCTTACTAGTCCTTGGGGCTCAAATCATATTATGTGGCTATGGCCCTGCTTGGTATCACAGTAAACATTTGTGGCTAGCAAATGTTTCCCATTGCAAGTGTTTACCATAACAGATGTTCATAATGCAAACATTTAGTGCTGCTTGGAATAGACATTGCAAATGTACTGGAAACATATCTCGTTGCTTGGTATGCCCTGTTAATGCAAAAGGAATTACATTGTTACTTGTTTTACTTTCTCATCTTCTATAATTCTTAATAAAAAAATTAAGTAAAAACAAAAGTTCAATTAAAACTCTCTTTATCATGAAATTATAATTTAAAAATAGGGATTTAACAAACTAAGAATGCATCCTAAAAAAATTGATTTTTTTTTAAGATCATTCTAAAAAAAATTGATGATAGGTTTCAATAATAAAAATTTAATTCATAGTAATTTCATTAAATACAGTAAAAAGAAAACCCACAAAATTTGATAGCTATACCCAAAAACCTAAAAATCTGATACCAAAAATATGATAGCTATACCCAAAAAAAAACCCAAAAATTCAACTGATAGTAATTTTATCTCTTAAAATCCAACGAACATTAAGAAAAACCTCATGCTGAATATGGATTCTTCCTCTTCTTCTTCACAGATCTTTTGTAGAAATAGGGCTTCTTCTCCTTATTCAGATCTTAAAAGTGAAATATCAGAATTTGAGGGCAAAATTCTAGGATTTGGTTCCTATTTTTGCAAATCTAGGTTTTTTCTCTGCCATTAATGGCAGCTAGGTTCTTGTGTTGAAGGAGAGAAAAATAAAGATTAGAGAGATATGAGAGAGAACGATCAAAGAGAGAGAGAGATCGATCAGAGAGAAAGATGAGGGAGAGATCGGAGAAAGAGGGAGACCTGAGAGATAAATTAGGGAGAGAGGTGGGAAACTTACAGGTTGAACTGGAGGGGAGAGCTACTGGAGAAGATTTTGCCTTGACGATGAGTATTTTGGCTTTTGTTAGAGCATCTCCAATGGGGCTCTAAAACTCCCCAGCCCAAAAATCATACTCCAACCGGGCTCTATTTATAGAACCTGGGCTCTAAAACTCAAAGAAGGGCTCCAAATGACACTATTCATATTTTTATAGAGCCCAACACTATTCATATTTTTAGAATTCCAATTGTAACCTTGTGTCATATATTGAATCAATTATTTTGACAATCATATCCTAAAACATATTTACATCTTTGCCACAAACTTTAACAAAAGCTTATTTTTTTCATGTTTTTGACATTTAGATTATATATCCCTCCAATTGACAATTGTTTAATAATTTAAACACTTCATTTCTCTCCCACGGTTGATCACTATATGTCCAGGAATTGATCCTTGAAACTTTGGTTGGTCTTCCTCATCAAGATAGTGAGCTATGATAGCATTATTGGAGGCATACATGTGAACTAACATTTCTTGTTCGTCTCTCCACTTCGCCATTTCTTCTGCATAATTTGGGGAAGGTGGCAACGAAATGTGTTCTTCATCCGAATCTGAAGATGGTATTTGAGATGGGTCAGCTGCAAAACTCATTATTTTTGTATGACTATGAGATGAGAAATGATTTAAAGAAATTTGGGTGACAACAAGATGAAGTGGTGCTAGTTTTATAATAGAAAGATGGGAATGAATTTGATGTAGATAATAATTTTTGGAGGGAAATTTTTGAGGGAATGTGAATAATTGAAGTAGTTTGTGTAGGATTGAAAATTTTGGTGGGAAGTTATTTTTGGTGGGAAACTACTTTTGGTGGGAAAAAATTTAGAGCCAATTTTAGAGCCCCATGGTTGGAGAACAAACATTGTTGGGCTCTAAAAAATAGAGCCAGATTCTATCTTAGAGCCCAAATTAAAGAGCCGCATTGGAGATGCTCTTAGGGTGTTGGATTCGTTCCCGGCTCTTTTAGTGCTGAAAACGATTGTTGGACATTTTGCCTAAAAACGTTGGAATGTGGTAAACAATTACCATAAGTAATATTCGCAATATGCATACTAAGCATGCAAAATTCGCCCAAAAACCTACAAACGTTTGCGCTGCAAACGTTTCCACCATACCAAGCAGGGCCTATGTTTACTACGTGATGCCTCTTTGGTCTTGACTCTTGACTTGACTTTGTCGGTCTTTGCTAAAAGAACGAATTTTCAATATGCACCTTATATTATTACGAGGGGTAGTACATGTGTTCTTCATGTTAGATTTAGATGAACAGGGTGTATGCATTAAGAATGCATTATATATTATAATTATAATTTGAGAGACAATTTTGTAGTTTTTAAAATTCATTATTTTATTCTATGAGTAATACAACTATGGCCTACCCAATTATAGTACTTACAAATTGTTGTGCGAATGGGCAAAAAACTGCCCAATAACCCATGATCGATCACAGCAACAGAAAACACAACAGAAACTGTAAACTCAAAAGACACAAAGATTTACGTGGTTCAGCAATTTGCCTGCATCCACGGACAACAGAGATCAATCGTTATACAATATCAAAAAATACAATACATACACCTCACACCCAATAGAATACACGCATTACTGTAAAGCACCTCTCACTGTACTCTACACATTTTGTGCACACACTTAAGCGCAAGCTAAAGTGTGTGCACACTACTTGAACACTCTTCCTATGCTCTCTCTAGTGACTCTTTAGTGTCTCTATCTCTCTCCCTTACAACGAGAGTGGTACTTTCTTTGTTGATGAAGAGCTCTTATTTATAGGCTCTTCATCAACAACAACTGATGAAGAGTTCCATATAAAATAAACTTAGCCGTAATCAAAGAAAACAAAAGTAAGCACTGAAATCAAAAAAAGAATAAACGACGCCGAAAGCAAGCCAAAAAAGAAAAACTAAAATCTTGACAATTTAACAATCTAGCGGGGGACATGGGTTACTGTTGTGACAGTAACCCACCGAAAGTAAATAGTACCATATGGTACTATTCTACCCACCCACTACCGACAATCTCCACCTTGGCAAGAATTTTTAGCTTTTCTTCAAATATCTATGATCTCTCCATCTTGGCATGAAAACTTGATCGATTAAACATCAATGCCTGCAAACAAACTCTACTGTCTTCAACTGTTCTACGAGTGCCTTCAAATGACTTGTACAGTCTTCAAAATGGCTTCCGCTGTCGTGAGAAAACATCAATTTTTCGTAACACGACTTTAAATGGCATACAACCTGCTTCTGACTTATAGTCTTCAACTATCTTCACGAGACTTCAATTTGCCTTCAATAACACTAGTAAACGCCAATCACCCATCGGTTCTCCAATTCGCCTCGCGGTTCCACTTGCGTTCAAAAAACGCCAATCACCAGAAGGTGCAACAAATGTATCTATCGATACCAATCACAATGTATCTATTGATACCAATCACCCGGAGGTGCTCCACATGCATCGTAAGACACCAATCATCTAAAGATGCTGCAACTGCGTATGATGCTAATGAAGTTCAGGTTATTCCTGAATTTCTTTCCCATCACCAATTTGGTGAATACTCAAAATACGCCACAAATACTCCAGCTTGGAGTTCCATAAAATACACACACAGATACAATCTGTCACATGTGTATTTCTGCATCAGTATATACTTCCGGAATTACTTGTACTACTCCCTTGAAGACTGCTTCAAACTGTACAACAACTTCTGAAATTTATACACCCAAGTCCAATTCCAATTACCAGCAATTCTTCACTCATTTGGCTGAGTCATATGGATCTCCTCTTCTAAATCACCTGGCAGAAACTCTACCTTCATACCGAGTTGATCAGACTCGATATCAAATTGTGCAATCAAAACCACCATATTTCAAATGGAAGCAACATTCACTACTGAAGTAAATATTGTAAAACAATTGATGCATTCCTGCTATGCATAGCCTTCATCTACCAAACTAGTTTTGATTATCACTCTGCGGGTGCCTTGAGATCCTCCTATCCTTAAGTATACCCATTTACACCCGACTGTCGTCTTCATCTTGGATAGCTGAAGTAGTACCCAAGTCTTGCTATTGTGAAGAGACTGAATCTCCTCACCCAATTCTTTCTTCCACAACGATCAGTATTGTATACTCCACCACTTCCGTGAACTGCTAGGTTGGTTCACGAACATCTCCTCACTGTCTATTGACCGTAATTTGCTGGTTGTCGTAGAAGTGCATGGACTGCAACCTCTACTTCTTCATGTCTGTCTAAACAGACCAATCTGGATCAACTTGGAGTTTCAACAAACTCCACATGCTCTTGACATCTGTCTGTCTTACTTTTCTTTTCTGAAATCTTTGACATCGCAGTCTCAATAAATCTCACTTCTCTACTTATCACATTCTTATCAAATCGGGACGCCATTGCTTATATCCCATCCTTGTAATAAGCAGTGCAAACAAATATTTGTGAGAAAACAAAATTAGAAATAAGGATTTCAGACCATACCTTCATCGGAATCGCTCATCCAATCTCTATAGCAGGTAACCAATCAATGAGGTGACACACACAAGTCAATTTCTCAGCCATAATACATTGTCCAATCCATCCTTGGACAACCAATACCGTACCATCTCCAGTAGAGTACGGTCCATGCGTCTTGTTACCTCATTCTTCTATGGAGTATTCTTTACTGTGAATTACACTCGAGCTTTTCATCTTCTTCATAGTTCATACTGGAACATATCAGACTCAAACTCACCACCATCATTTGATCATAACGCTTTCAACTTCATGTCAATCTTTATTTCATGTCTTCTCCTCTACTACCAGAACTTCATCCAATTTACTCTTTTGTGTACACTTCACTTTCATCTGATGAAGTCCCCAATTAAGAAGACCAAATAATACATAACCCCCCCCCAAAGATGCAATCTTTGTGGGTCCCCATACATCTGTGTGAATATAGTCCAAAATGTCTTTGGTGGTGTGCTTCGCAGTACCGAAACTCTTTCTGGTTTTCTTTTCTTTCACACAGTGTTCGCAAAATCCCAATGTGTTGCATGATTTTGCCTTTTAACAAGTTCTGCCCAATACAATTTATCCAAAACTTTTTTTCAAAATTTCATGTGCTAGTCACACATGCCAAAGGATCTGATAGAATCCCTATCAGAAACTACTACTGCACCCGTAATCGTATTCCCCTTCAAGAAATGCCGATTACATAAATTACAATGCCGTCCTTCAAAATGATCTTGTAGTCTTTATAATCCAGCACAACCAATAAGATGTGATCTTCATACGACTTCAGTAAGAACCAGATAACGTTCGACACACTTACTGTTCCATCTTTCAACTTCAAACAAATTTTTTCTGTCACATCTGTCTTGTAGGCATTGATGTTGCCTAACAAGACCACTGCACTTATCAACTTTGTGAAGTTGAAGATAATCCATGTCGGGTCACAACTGATAGAAAAAATTCCAAATCCAGAACCTACTTATCAGAATAACTGACAAGTACAAATTCCAGAGTAATAACAGTAATTGCATATTCAATGCCGATATCATCATCTCCTAATCCAGATTGAACCGTGTTCACATCTGAATCCAACTCGTCCTTGTTCTTCAACTTTGGACATTCAACCTTTGCTGGAAACTCCGTACTTGATCTTCCTCTTGGCTTTGACCGAAATCTGCCTAATTTCTTTATGTCAGACCATCCTCTGACAGTCAAACCATATGATGTCAAAACTAATGTAAACATGCACATCCTTCTTTCGACACTCAAATTTGATCAGTGCAACAACTGTTTGATCCAATTTTGAATTCTCACCGTCCAATGGCATAATGGTAAAAAACTCTTGCATAACAACGAAAATGAATCCAATAGGCACATGCCTAATTTTTACAAATATTACTACAAGATAAAATAAATATGCAATTATCATCTTGTTGTAATCATAAAGGTGTTCAAACAATAAAATACCTGGGTGACAATTGAAACTGAAATGTTTCTACATTTGGACGATCTTGTTCTTCACGCTTTGCATCATGAACTCGTCCCACCTTCTACCACATGTCTTTTGCTAGGTTTCCTTCATTATATTGTATTTCTGATTATTTGCAAGACAATCTGATTATGTTGCAGGCCTGGCGATTGATCTTTTCCAGTCCTTCTCATCCATCTCTACAGGTTTATTATCCTCCAGAGCAATCTCCAAATTCTGCTGACTCAATATGTCACGAACTTTACACTATCATATTTCAAAATAGTTCATCAATCAACATTTGTTCTGATCACGTGCAAAAGAACTCCCAATGAACTCTACCCAAATAGTACCTATGAATAGTTGAGTCGTTAAATGACGCATGTTAATAAGGCCCAAGCTTATACGCATCGGCCACCCAAAATAGTACCCAAATAGTACCTCTGAACCCAAATAGTACCTCCGAATAATACCCAAAATAGTACCTCCGAACAGTACCTGAAATAGTACCTCTGAATAGTACCAAAATAGTATGTCAGAATAGTACCCGAAATAGTACTTGGCAGAATAGTACTCGAAATAGTATTTGGCCCAATAGTACCTGAAATAGTATTTCGCCCAATAGTACCCGAAACAGTACCAGGCCCAATAATACCCGAAATAGTACTTGGCACAATAGTATCCAAAATAGTACTGATGAATAGTACCCCAAATAGTACGCAATGTACATTACCTGTTATATAGTACCAAAATGTACAATACCTGACGTATAGTACCTAATGTACAATACCTGTCATATAGTACCAACGTGTACAATACCTAATGATTGTTCACATATTTACTATTCACGGATGAATAGTACTCCAGAGCTTTGATACCAGTTTGTTGTGCGAATGGGCAAAAAACTGCCCTATAACCCAAGATCGATCACAACAACAGAAAACACAGCGGAAACTGTAAACTCACAAGAAAAAGATTTACGTAGTTTAGCAATTTGCGTACATCCACGGACAACATAGATTAATCTTTATACAATATCAGAAAATACAATACACACCTCACACCCAATAGAATACACTCATTACTGTAAAGCACCTCTCACTGTACTCTACATATTTTGTGCACACACTTAAGCTCAAGCTAAAGTATGTGCACACTACTTGAACACTCTTCCTGTGCTCTCCCTAGTAGGGGTGTGCATTTCTGATCCAATCCGCCCAAACCGACCGATCCAATCCAATCATCATTGGATCGAACTCGATCCAATGACGAGGTCGGGGCGGATCGGTTTGCTGTTTTTGAAATCCAATATGAGTGGATCGGTTGGCGGATCCAGGTGGTCGAAACCAATACCCAACCGATCCAATCCACTTACCCCATGTACTAAACTAAATTTGTAATTTTTATAAATATCTAAGGGTAAAATTGTAAGGTCCAACTATTATTTTTTTTTTATGGGCCATAAATAGAGAGTATGATAAATATTGAGGGTCCAATTCATATGTTTAACAGGCTTAGCCCAATAGCCCAAACCGACGAACCAATCCAATCTTAATTGGGGCGGATCGGATTGGATGGAATTACTGGGCGGATTAGATTGGATTGAAAACCTAGCATCCAATCACAAATTGGATCGGATGCGGATCGAAACCATTGATTTTGGTTCGATCTGCTGCACACCCCTACTCCCTAGTGACTCTTTGGTGTCTTTATCTCTCTCCCTCACAACGAGAGGGGTACTTTCTTTGTTGATGAAGGCTCTTCATCAACAACAACCGATGAAGAGTTCCGTATAACAAAAGTAAGCACCCAAATCAAAGAAAGAATAAATGGCGCCGAAAGAAAGCAAACCAAAAAAGAAAAACATGGAATTAGTCTAGAACCCCATTTTTGGGTTGGCTTTCACTTCTCCCCCCACCCAGCTTTAGTTTTCTAAATCCAACCCAAAAAATTTTTGTCTTATGTACACCTGTCATTTTCAACTCTTTGACTTGATTTTATTTGCTTTTTATTGACATATTTGCCCTTATTCTATTTAAAAAGGAAGTAATAGAGAGAAATTTGAGAGAGATAGAGATCGTGCGTAAGTTAACTTCACCATTTTTTCGGCGAGTCAGATCTGCCGGCGATCATGTTCATCATCATTTTCTTCATCGTCTTCATCTTCATCTTCATATGCAAGTGATTTTAGAGAGAGAGAGAGAGAGAAAAAAAAAAGATAGATCATAGGTAGGTTGCCTTCACCATTTTTTCCGGCGAGTCAGATCTGCCGGCGATCATGTTCATCATCATTTTCTTCATCGTCTTCATCTTCATCTTCATATGCACGTGATTTTAGAGAGAGAGAGAGAGAAAAAAAAAAGATAGATCGTAGGTAGGTTGCCTTCACCATTTTTTCCGGCGAGTCAGATCTGCCGGCGATCATCTTCATCATCATCTTCTTCATCGTCTTCTTCTTCATCTTTATATGCAAGTGACGTGCAACTGTGAAGTGTTATGCAACTGAGGTGCAACTGTGAAATGTTATGCAACTGAGGTGCAACTGTGAAGTGTTATGCAACTGAAGTGCAACTGAGATGCAAGTGACGTGCAAATGTGAAGTGTTATGCAACTGAGATGCAAATGACGTGCAATTGTGAAGTGTTATGCAACTGAGATGCAAGTGACGTGCAACTGTGAAGTGTTGTGCAACTAAGGTAAAACTGAGGTGTAAATGAGATGCAAGTGAGGTGCAAATGAGATGCAACTGAGATGCAACTGAGATGCAACTGAGGTGCAAGTGAGATGCAAGTGACATGTTATGCAACTGAGGTGCAAGTGTTATGCAACTGAGATGCAAGTGAGGTGCAAGTGAGATGCAACTGAGATGCAAGTGAGGTGCAAATGAGATGCAAATGAGGTGCAAGTGAGATGCAAGTGTCGTGCAACTGTGTGAAGTGTTGTGCAACTAAGGTGCAAGTGAGATGCAAGTGACGTGCAACTGTGTGAAGTGTTGTGTAACTGAGGTGCAACTGAGATGCAACTGTGTTATTGTATGCAAGTGAGATGCAACTGTGTTATTGTGTTTTGAAAACTAAATCGACAATTAATCTAAATGATATCAGATCTGAAATTGAAAGCAATAGAAAACCTAGATCAAAGCAAATATTCAGAAAAAAAACTCTAGATCTCAAAATGAATAACGATCTCATCTCCGTCGATCGTTCTTATTCTCGTTCTTCTTTCCTCTTTCTCTCTCTCTCTCTCTCTCCCTCTCTTTTTCTCTCTGATCTCAATGGCATTTTCTTCTCGGTTCTCTTCTCCGTTGAAATTGCATAGCTAAAAATCCGTTCTTCATCTCCTCCATTCTCGTTTCTCTCTCTTCCCTTTCTTCTCTTTTTAGTTTTTAAGGGAGGGTATTATTGTCTTTCACTCTTTTTTGGGTTTTATTTAAAATGTCAATGTTGGGTGGGGTGGAACCTAAATGTAAGAGTGATTTTGGGTTTATTTCCCATTGCCTCAAAGAAAAACTAAAATCTTGACAATTTAATAATATTATGGGGGACAGGGGTTACCCACTACCGACACAAATGTGTCGTCTTTGTGGCTAATTCTTGGGACCTAAAAAGTGGTGGAACAACAATTCAAAAAAACAAGACAAATCAATAGGTACCCAAATTCATGTACCCAAATCGGGTACATCCAGCATTATATAATACAAATATTTTCTTGAAGAATTTTACTTTTAGAAATTTTAAGGCACGACACAAATTAGAGTTGAATAATGCTAAAGATTTTTTTTTTTTTTTTTTCCTATTTTTACTTTCTCGATCTGTTTATATGATTAATCATACAAGAACAGATCAATCACAACATGCATGTAATTGAATTAGACTCATCATCTACTTAAAACTTTTCAACTTCTTTACAACGATTTATTGAAAATGAGTTTTTGATCAGAAACCTCTTCAGAGCTAGGTGTAATTTATTCATCGAAAAAGGGGCCAAGCAGGAAGGGCACAAACACCCCTCCCCAGCCTAAGTACCAATACATGACTGACAATCAAACAACTCCCAGCCTTAATTATTGAATAGGGGGACAAGGAGGACAGAAAACAAAGGGATGAGCTAGGAAAATGAGTTGAATTAGATTCATAATCATACGTAGTAAAGGCATTTATTTTTTTTAGTGATAGAATTGAAACAAATTTTTCTGGTTTCAATAGCCATCAAGAAGGTAACTTCTTTATTACATCCCAAACCCAAGAAACAGATCCTTAACCCCTTGCAATTCCAACACTGCCTCCTTCATACTGATTCGATCAGATGGCAAATCCGATGAACAAATGACTCCTATCTGAATTATTGAAGCCAAGGTTTCTTGCATTTTATCTCTTGTTATGTGTTGTCTCCCGTTCTCCACATTTTGATTGATAACTTCATCATTAACTCCATCAGCTTCTAACAGCAGACTTGAATCCACAATCTCTAGGACTCGCAAAGGCAACGCCATCTTAGAGAAGTTATGAAGGCTTAAACCATCCTTGAATATGTCATCAGTTGGTCTCTTACCCGTGAACATCTCTAACAAAAGGATCCCATAACTGTACACATCACCCTGTGTAGACACTTTGCCAACCATTCCGTATTCTGCAATTTATCATATACCAAAAAACAAAAAAAATTGAAACTTGAACATTAATAGTCTGTTTGGACTAGAGATTTTAAGGAGGGATTTTGTAGGGACTAGAGATTTTGAAGAAAAATATAACATGATTTTTCCACTAAATCTCTGGTCCCTACAAAATCTCTGCCCGAACTCCCTTGTCCAAACATATACTATAAAAAATTTAAACTTGAAAGTTAGTAAAAAATTTCTTACCTGGAGCAACATATCCAATAGATCCCTTTATTGCAATTGAACTGCTTTGATCATTCTGGACAGAATAGCTGGAGGGCTTGGAAAGGAACTTAGCCAAACCAAAATCACCCACATAGGCAATTAAGTCATCATCAAGAAGAACATTGCTTGGCTTTAGATCACAATGAACGATGGGTGTTTGGCAATGGTGATGAAGATAATCCAAGGCAGAAGCAACATCCACTGCAATGTTTAATCTTTGTTCAAGACTCAAATCCCTCCATCGCAGCTGCTCATCATCTGCATGACTTATTGGGTGCAACCAATTCTCTAGACTCCCATTAGCCATGAATTCAAAAATCAGAGCTTTGAAATCATTACCTTGATTATCAACACTCGAGCAACAAGTAATGATCTTGAGTAAATTCCTGTGTCTAACTTTTCTCAGGGCATCACATTCAGCTATGAAACTCTTGGTAGCCCCTCTTTGTTGAAGGTTTAGTACCTTAACTGCAACTGGTTTTTCATCTTCATGAAGAATTCCCTTATATACAGAACCAAAGCTTCCCACACCAAGCAAATTGGTGGAACAAAATCCATTGGTAGCTTTAAGAAGCTCATTGTAAGAAACTCCTGAGTACCATTTACCAAGATCGAAAGTCGTCGAAGGTGGTTTTGTTTTCGACTTATTCTTTCTCCAGTAAAGAGTGAGAAAAAACACAATCAAAGCTAAACATAAAACCACAATAACTATGATGATTATTATAACTTTGAAAGATAGAGATTTCTTCTGTTTCATGGTCTCTATTTGGATGGGGCAGTTAGGCAACTGTAATTCAGGTACACCACCACAAAGCCTTCTATTTCCCTCAACTGAAATTGCACTTAAGTTCTTAAAAACTCCATCTCTTGGTACCTCTCCCTCTAGATTATTGAAGGACAAATTCAAACTCAACAGTGTTGAAAGATTTTCCAAGTCTTTTGGAATTTTGCCAGACAAGTTATTGCGAGCAAGACTTAAATTTCGAAGACCTTTTAAAAAACTCAAAGATTGAGGAATGTTTCCTTGAAAGAAGTTACCCTCCATTTGAAGTATTTCTAAGCTTGAACACTCACCTAAGGTGCTTGGGATTTCACCAGACAATTGGTTTTCAGAGAGGGACAAACTCCAAAGGTTTTTCAAATTACCAACTTCCAGTGGGAGGGAACCAGTAAGAAAGTTATTACCTAAGTTGAGAATAATTGATATGGAGGAAAGGCCGATAACTTGTTTTGGTATAGTTCCAGTTAGCAGATTGTCATGGAGATACAACATCTGCAAAGATTTACAGTTTCCAAGACTTGAAGGAATTCTCCCTGTTAAGTTGTTCTTACCTAAACTGAGTACAGTCAATTGTGTTAGGTTGCCAAAAGAAGAAGGGATTTTGCCTGACAATTTGTTTGAAGATGATGTAAATTTTCTCAAATTTTGAAGCTTTCCTATGCCTGTTGGAATACTGCCTGTGAAAAGGTTTTGCTCCAAACCAAGTGCAGTTAAACCCACAAGATTCTGAACACCTGTAGGGATACTTCCATATATTTGGTTCCTACCTAAAGTTAGTGTAGTAAGTTTTGTTGAGAAATTGGCTAAAGAGTCGGGTAACTTGCCACCAAAATTATTGGTGTCCATACCCAATATTTCCAAACTAGTACAGTTGATCAAAGAAGTGAGGAAGTTTAGATCATCAGCTTGTCCACTTCCTAGACTATTATTAGATATACTTAGCCATGTGAGACTTTTTAAGTCTCCAAGGCTATTAGGTACTGATCCAACCAATTTATTTCGACCGAATTGTAGTCTTTCAAGTCCTGAGGAATTGGATAGTGATCCCGGAATGGGTCCAGTGAATTTGTTTTGGAAAACAGAAAAATCTTTGAGATTTGGAAGTGTAAGTCCAATATCAGAAGGAAAACTCCCTTGGAGTTGATTCATGGTCAAAGAAAAAATTTCAAGTGATGAGATATTGTACAGTGAAGGAGTGACCAAACCTGAAAAGTTATTGGACTCGAGAACAAGTATTTTTAAGCTTGTTAGTCGGCTTAGAGCAATTGGAATACTTCCCTCCATATTGTTGAAACTTAGGTAGAGAATATTAAGAGAAGAAAGGTTACCCAATGAAGGTGGTATCTCTCCTGATAGATTATTAGCACGAAGAGACATACGCATGAGCTTAGATAAGAAGCCTATTTCATCCGGAATACTTCCCTCCAAACTGTTGAAACTTAGGTAGAGTTGATTAAGAGAAGAAAGGTTACCCAATGAATGTGGTATCTCTCCTGATATATTATTTTGATCAAGAAACAGTATTATGAGCTCAGACAAGAAGCCTATTTCATCTGGAATTCTTCCCTCCAAACTGTTCGAAGCTAGGTCGAGATAATTAAGAGAAGAAAGGTTACCCAATGAATGTGGTATCTTTCCTGATAGATTATTTTCACGAAGATTTAGTTTTATGAGCTTAGACAAGAAGCCTAATTCATCTGGAATTCTTCCTACAAGCAGCTTGTTCTTATGAAGACGGAGGTATATGAGATCGATGCAACGTGAAATGTTGACTGGAATCTCTCCTTCCAATAGATTTGCTCCAAGATTTAAACCTTGTAATCGAAAAAGACGACCAACTTGTTGTGGGATTTCACCATTGAAGCTGTTGTTGGCGAGATTGAGCACCTTAAGAAAGCTAAGGTTTCCAATGTGGGGAGATATGGAACCTACCAAACTTTGGGATTGAAGTTCTAATTTGGTGACTCTAGTACGATGCCGACGACTACATGTAATTCCTCTCCATTCACAAAAATGAAGAGAATTGTTCCAGGAACTTAACGTACCGAGTGGATCCTGAGTTATTTCAGCCTTGAAAGCAAGTAATGCAAGCCGATCGGAATCGTTCGTGATGACAAGGCCATCCACCATGACCCTGGATATGGACAAGATATAGAGAAGACTGGATGATAGTACACATAATAATAATAAGCTGATCAACTGATGTGGTGTGATTTGTACCTGATCCATATTTAGATTCAGAGCTGGGCAAGTTTTGTGTGAGTAATAAAAGCCCAAAAATTTTCCTTTTAAATCGAGTCTGCTATCTGCAGATTCTGCAAGCACACCTTGAGCACACCTTTGAATACAGGATCTTCACATGGGACTGTCCCATGCATGAACGAAAGTTTTAACTTTAATATGTCCTTTACTGGAAGACTTTCAGTCTTGACTTGACTGGTTAAAAATAAAATAAAAAATCTTGACTTGACTACTGTACTATTTCAAAAAAAAAATGAAAAAGAAAAAAGAAGGCAAGCATCAATACGTATCCACAAGAGCATTCATCATTTACGCGTATCTAAAAAATATCATACATATATAAAATAAAAAATGACCTCTTTCATTTAATTTCATTTTAGCATGGTTGCGTAAAGCCAAACCATAACCTACATATAGAAAATTTCTAAAAAATATTAAATTCGAAATTTATTTCAAGGTGTGAAACATTACGAAATTACATAAAGATTTAATTTATCTGATCAAACATTTTTTTTCTAGTAATGATGCGGGTCTATGGTCCAATTACAAGTAAAAAACATAGGGAGTTAACAAAAGCAGAGTGAGTAAAGTGATAGAAACTGATTCTATCATATTGCAAGAAAGTGAAGTAGAGAGTGGTATGGGGCCCACACCAAAAACGACAAGAAGACATGAAAGCACATGGCGTGGAAGGCCTTAGCCACCACCGTTTCTATCACTAGAAAAAATAAATGCCCGAAATCCTTCCAGGATAATGATAGACGTACTCCACGGATGACTCCCTGGATGACCGAAATCCTATGTGGCGTTTTTTTAGCTCAAAATCTCGTCTATATCTTGGAAAGGAAACAACTTTTTACTCTTTTTCAATAATAGATCTCAACCGTAGGATCTGATCCGTCTTGGTAAACGTGTGATGAAGAGATAAAAAGATCAAAACTTCTTCTTCTTCACACGACAGATCCAAAATCTTATCCAAACCCCAACCCCAACTCTTCTTCACTCTCTCTCCGACGACTGCAAAATCTGGCGAGCTATCTAGGACCTCCTGCGAGATTTTTCAGGTACCATCTCCGATGAGCTGTGAAGATTTGAGTGTTCTTTTTTTTTTTTTACACAGAAAGAGCTCGATTTTGTTTTTGTTTTTTTTTTTTTGTGTGAAAACCCTAGATCCATATTTGGGATCTGAAGTTTTAGAGATTTCAGTGGTAACCCTAGAGTGGTATGAGGCCCACACCAAGACGACAAGAAGACATGAAAGCACATGGCGTGGAAGGCTAGGTCTCTAAGTTAGCACCTATCGTGGCAAGTTGATTGGTTTTAGATGAAGAAAGCAAGTTCAATAGTTATCTAGTTAAGATTAATAGTTACCTAGTTTAGTATTTTATTTAGCTTAGTATTTTAATTAGGGATGATATTAGCTATCTAGTTTAATAGTTATCTAGTTTGATAAGATGTAAAGTATTTAAATTCATTGATGGGCAAGAACTCTAGGTTTCGTCAGAGAAGAATAAACCTTTCTTTTTAGTTACTTTCATTATTACTTTGAGAGCTACTGCTGGCCTTTGGATAAGAACTCTAGGGTTCTTATCATAAAGCTGCTAATTTGTGAGTAATAGATTGATCAACCATGGATAATAAATAGTACTTAGAAAAAAGTGAAAGAGTTTGCACTTTTATTTATTTAGAAGAAGTTCACACTTGCTGATTAAACATTTAAACTTATGGTTAAGGTCTAAATTGTTTGCAAATAGATATGCAACACTCGAATTGGGATTGGGATTGGGATTGTTTGCTGTCCGTTAGGAAATACGTATTGACAATGGTTTAGCAGAAATGCTCTGTTTTTTGTAGAACACGGATGATTCATTGTTAGGAGATCGTTTCACCAAAAATTACTTTTCACTACTCAGTCCAGAGACTTCAGTACTTTAACAACGGATCAACGGATCAAATTGAAGCTTGGAGCACCAGAACTATTTACAAGCTAGATTCATCTCATTCACAACAAGAACTGATCAGTCATTACATGTATGAAATTGAAATGAGTTGAATTACGTGGTGGGTAAGGCATTTATTTTTTCTAGTGATAGAAACGGAACAATTTATTTGGGCTTCAATAACCATCATGAAGGTAACTTCTTTATTACATCTCATCCCCAAGAAACACATCTTTAACCAATTGCAAATCCAAAATGACCTCATTCATGCTGATTCGATCAGATGGCAACTCCGATGAGCAAACGACTCCAATCTGAATTATGGAAGCCAAGGTTTCTTGCAATTTATCTCTTGTTATGTGTGGTTGCCTGTTATTGACATTGTGATTGAGGATTTCATCATCATCTTCTCCTTCAGCTTCTAACAACAGACGTGAATCAACAATTTGTAGGACTCGCAAAGGCAACGCCATCTTAGAGAAGTTATGAAGGGTTAATCCATCCTTGAATATGTCATCAGTTGGTCTCTTTCCCGTGAACATCTCTAACAAAAGAATCCCATAACTGTACACATCACCCTGTGTAGACACTTCGCCACCNTAATACAAAATTTCTTACCAGGAGCAACATATCCAATAGATCCCTTTATTGCAATTGAACTGCTTTGATCATTCTGGACAGAATAGCTGGAGGGCTTGGAAAGGAACATAGCCAACCCAAAATCACCCACATGGGCAATTAAGTCATCATCAAGAAGAACATTGCTTGGCTTTAGATCACAATGACCAATGGGTATTTGGCAATGGTGATGAAGATAATCCAAGGAAGAAGCAACATCCACTGCAATGTTTAATCTTTGTTCAAGGCTCAAATTCCTCCATCGTAGCTGATCATCATCTACATGACTTATTGGGTGCAACCAATTCTCTAGACTCCCATTAGCCATAAATTCAAAGACCAGAGCTTTGAAATCATTACCTTGAAAGTCAGTACTTGAGCAACAAGTTATGATCTTGAGTAAATTTCTGTGTCTAACTTTTCTCAGGGCATCACATTCAGCCATGAAACTCTTGGTAGCCCCTCTTTGTTGCAGGTTTAGTACCTTAACTGCTACAGGTTTTTCATCTTCATGAAGAACCCCCTTATATACAGAACCAAAACATCCCATACCAAGCAAATTGGTGGAATTAAATCCATTGGTAGCTTTAAGAAGCTCATTATAAGAAACTCCCAAGTACCGATTGCCAATATCGAAAGTTGTCGAAGGCAGTTTCTTTTCCGACTTATTCTTTCTCGGGTAAAGAGTGAGAAAAAACACAATCAAAGTTAAACATAGAACCAAAATAACTATGATGATTATGATAACTTTGAGCGACACAATTTTCCTTTGTTTCTTTGGCTCTAATTGGATGATGCAGTTAGGCAACTGCAATTCAGGTACACCACCGCAAAGCTTACTATTTCCAACAATTGAGATAGCACTGAAGTTCTTAAAGGCTCCATCTCTTGGTACCTCTCCCTCTAGATTATTGAATGATAAATTCAAACTCAACAGTGTTGAGATTTTCCAAGTCTTTTGGAATTTTGCCAGACAAGTTATTGCGAGCAAGACTTAAAAATTCAAGACCTTTCAAAAAACTCAAAGATTGAGGTATGTTTCCTTGAAAAAAGTTACCCTCCATTCGAAGTATTCTAAGCTCGAACACTCACCTAAGGTGCTTGGGATTTCACCAGACAATTGGTTTTCAGAGAGGTCCAATGCCCAAAGGTTTTTCAATTTACCAACTTCTAAAGGGAGTGAACCAGTGAGTGAGTTATTAGCTAAGCTGAGAAAAAATGATAAGGAGGAAAGGCTGATAACTTGCTCTGGTATAGTTCCACTTAGTTTATTCTCAGAGATATCCAAGGTCTGCAAAGATTTACAGTTTCCAAGACTTGAAGGAATTATCCCTGTTAAGTTGTTTTTAGCTAAACTGAGTATAGTCAATTGTGTTAGGTTGCCAAAAGAAGAAGGGATTTGCCCCGACAAATATTTGTTTCCAAATACTGAAAATAATCCCAAATTTTGAAGCTTTCCTATGCCTGTAGGAATATTACCTGTGAACAAGTTTTTCTCCAAACCTAGTCGAGTTAAAAGTAGTTGAGTAAGTTTTGTTGAGAGATTGGCTACAGAATAGGGTAACATGCCACCAAAATTATTGTCATTCATATACAATATTTCCAAACTAGTACAGTTGATCAAAGAAGTGAGGAAGTTTAGATCATCAGCTTGTCCATTTCCCAGACTATTCTGAGCCACACTTAGCCATTTGAGACTTTTTAAGTCTCCAAGTAGGTTATTAGGTAATGATCCAACCAAGTTATTTCGATTTAATTGTAGTGTTTCAAGTCTTGTGGTGTTGGATAATAATGAACCCGGAATGGGTCCAGTGAATTTATTTTGGAAAACAGAAAATTCGATGAGATTTGGAAGTGTAAAAAGTTCAAGTGATGAGAGATTGTAGAGCGGAGGAGGGACCAAACCTGAAAAGTTATTGGCAGAAAGAACAAGTGATTTTAAGCTTGTTAGTCGGCTTAGAACGCTTGGAATACTTCCCTCTAGACTGTTGTAACTTAGGTCGAGATGATAAAGAGAAGAAAGGTTACCCAATGAATGTGGTATCTCTCCTGATACATTATTTCCATCAAGATACAGTATTACGAGCTTAGATAAGGAACCTAATTCATCTGGAATTCTTCCCACAAGCTTGTTCTTATAAAGACGGAGGTCTATGAGATCGATGCAATGGGAAAGGTTGACTGGAATCTGTCCTTGCAAGAGATTTCTTGAAAGAATTAAATGTTGTAATCGAAAAAGATGACCAACTTGTTGTGGGATTTCACCATTGAAGCTGTTGTTGGCGAGATTGAGCACCTTAAGAAAGCTAAGGTTTCCTATGTGGGGAGATATGTGTTAAGGATATTATTGTAATTATTATTTATAACAGGGGTATTCTTATCTTTTCCTTTTGGATTGTATATAAACTCCTTTGTATTGTTTTCTTATGTTAATGCAAAATAGAACCATTCTAGGGTTTTGCTTTGCATAAGCAAAGAATGGAGTTTTTAGAGCATCACCTCTTAGCATCTTGGACAGCAACATAGTATCTCCTTCTCTCCTTGCTTTTTCTTTTCATTTGAGTAGTGCTTGCATTAGCAGCAGCTCCGTTAAGGCCCATTGGGCCTAACTCTCCTTGAAAACCGGCTTACAAGGAGAGGGTTGCCTAATGCTTATAAACTTCACAAATTCAAAGTACCCAGGCGATGTGGAATAATACTAATGCTCCCCCTCAACGCCAGGGCTGGAGCCACTCGGCACTCCCCCTCCACGCAGGGCTAGAGCTAACAGACCCAACCCATCCCTGAGACACCCTGCTCTGATACCATGTTAAGGCCCATTGGGCCTAACTCTCCTTGAAAACAAGCTTACAAGGAGAGGGTTGCCCAAGGCTTATAAACTTCACAAATCCAAAGTGCCCTGCGTGGAGGGGGAGTGCCGAGTGGCTCCAGCCCTGGCGTTGAGGGGGAGTGTTAGTATTATCCCACATCGCCTGGGCACTTTGGATTTGTGAAGTTTATAAGCCTTGGGCAACCCTCTCCTTGGAAGCCGGTTTTCAAGGAGAGTTAGGCCCAATGGGCCTTAACAATATGGAACCAACCAATCTTTGGGATGGATGGTATAATTTGGTAACTCTAGTATGATGCCGACCACTACATTTAACTCCTCTCCACTCACAAAAATGAAGAGAATTGTTCCACGAACTCAATGTTCCGAGTGGATACTGATTTATTTCATCCTTGAAAGCAAGTAATGCGAACCGATCGGACTGCTCGTTCGCAATGACAAGGCAATCCACCATGACCATGGACATGCACAAGATATAGAGAAGGCTAGATAGTACACATAATAAGCTAATCACCTGTGGTACCTGTACCTCCATATTTAGATTGAATGTAATTATATATTTTCCTTCTAGCTAAATCGACTCTGCTATCTGCAGATTCTGCACTCCTTGAAGCAATAAGAGAGTTGGGTAACAATATATAAGAGCATCCACAGTGGTATGTTAAAATACCTTTTTACCTTATTTGAGTTGAGTAGTGGGTAGGGGAAAATAAGAATTTTAGCCTACGAGGCTCGGAGATAGGCTAAAATTGGCCTTCTCCAGACTCATCTGCAAATTATTTTACGGGGCGTGGATCTGGCACCACGTCCGAAATGGGGCGTAGAGGTATGATGGCGTTTGAAACGGGGCGTGGAGGTAAAGCCACGCCCCAATTTTTTT
>MVGT01002430.1:36341-80700 GCA_002174775.1 Macleaya cordata
AAAAAATTATAAAAACCAGGCGTAGTGCTAACACTACGTTTGATTCCAGGCGTGGTCCAGGGACAACGCCTGGCTTTTTAAAATATATATATATTTTTTAAATGTCAATTTTGTCCTCAGTTTAGGTTTTTTATTAATTTTTTAAATTTTTTTAAAACACTCCCCACTGTGGATGTGGGTCTTGTAGGCTAAAAAACAGTAGGGTAAAATGGCTTTTTACCCTACAACACTGTGGATGCTCTAATGGAACAATTAAACAACTTTTGATCCATTACAGAGATTTTCACATGGGCCTGTCCTATGCATGAAAGAAAGTTTAATGTGGTTATCTAACTTTAGTACGTGGACGACTCATATATAATCCTTCTTCTTTTTGAAAGTTAAAGAGAGTTTTTTTCTTTTTCGAAGGGTAACGACTAATGACTAGCTTTAAGTCTTGACTTGACTTACTACTACTTCGAGGTCTTTGAACTGTCTACTATTTGTGCTTCTTTGTTTTTTCAAAAGAAGAGGAAGGCAAGCATACTATAAGTCCCAACTAAGTTGCCATCCACAAGAATACTCATCATTTACTCCCGCCTTCCAAATTTATTAATACGGAGAACAGTTAAAACATCTAAAATTTAAAAATTCCTGCCCAAAAACTCCATGAACTTTTTAAAATAGTCAAAACCCCCAAAAATTTCAAAATTAGATGTATGGACACTTTTCCTCTTATTAGATAAGGGAGATACTAATTTTGACCAGATACTAATTTTGATCAGCTACTAAATTTGATAATAAGATATTATGAAGCATTAAATTAGGGTAATAAATTAAATCTTTTCTAAAAAATTTTCTTCAATTAGATTGTATCTAAATTATCATAAATATTCTCCCTAATTAAGTCTTCTCAGTCCAAAACTAATTTGGAGGCTAAAAAAATCTATTAAAATAATTTTTTTTTAAATAAATTTGTTGAGAACTTTCAATTCATATGTACTAAAACGTTTTTTTCTAATTAAAACATTTTTTGCATAATTAAATTTAGATTTATCATTTACAATGCTAGTTATGTAATGCCAATATTAATTTTGCAAAATCAAAATTTGTTTTACAAAATCAAATTTTATTTCACCAAAATAAAATAATTTAAAAAAAAACTTATCTTGCAAATCCATAAATTAATTTTCCATCATGGAGACAAAACAGATTTTAAACTAAAAAGGAAAGCGTGTTCAAATTCGCGTGCGTGCTGGGGAAGAGGGATCGGATTGGAAGCCAACGGACCTAACCTCGAGCCACGGATTGAGGGAGAGCAGGGGATCGGTAAAGAGATGGATTTCTCCACTACTTTCATCGAAAGGAGATCGACAGGGGAAAGCACACCGAGCCAAGCTAATCGCCTAGGAATAGATAGTAAGGGCGACCTTTCTATGAGAGTACTTTTTGGCTGAGCCCTATCTTGCTGGTTCGAGCATTGGATCCAGCATTGGGAGCAAAGGAATGAGGGAGAGAAGGTGCGAGTTGTTTGCTGGAAGCAGTTTAACTCGGAGAAACGAGACCAAGAGAGGAAAGTGTTCAAATCAAAACGATCAATTTAATAAAGTAGTTTGTTGAAGATAAAATCTTCAAAATATTATGAAGATAAAACAGATTTTAAACTAAAAAAATTAAAAACGATTAATTAAGCATAAATTAAGGGAGAAAATCTTTTTAAGATATTATTTTCTAACTAAATAAGGGTAAAAAGGAAATTTAAAAGAAAAGATGTACTGGTTAGTGAAGTAAACAGAAATATCATCTTTTAAAAAATAGAAAACGGTAAAAAAAAAAAAAATAGGAGTTTTGGCTATTATGAAATGTTTGTGGAGTTTTTGGTATTTAGCAAACAAAATGGAGTTTTTGAGCAAAATTATGTAAAAAGAAAGTGGTGGGTTGCCCGTGGTTTTGACGGGCAACCTGAATATTTAACGAGTTATAATATGTCAACTCTAATTCGATCCGTTTAATTATCGAGCTGAGTTCAGACCGGGTTAAGGTAGGGCCATCGAGTTAGGGCTGATTTTTCTAGGTCTATGAGATAACCTGCCCATAGAAAATATCTAAAAAATGTTGAATCCGAACTTTATTAGAACGTGTGAAATATTATGAAATTATATAAACATTTAATTTATCTGGTCAAATAATTTTTTTTTCTTGACGATAGGTCTACGATCTAATTACAAGTAAAAGCATGAGAGTAAAAGAGAAAACGTCACTAACCAGAGCGAAGAAGGAAGAGTGAAACTGCAGAATTGCGAGCATCAGATACCGTCAACTATCAACTATCAACGATAAATAGTACTTAGAAGGTGCGAGGAGTTCGCAATATTTTTAAAAGGAGTTTGCATTTGCTGATTAAACATTTAAACTGATGGTTAATGTCTAAATGCAACATAAAAAATTAAAAAAATAAAAACCTTTACGGTTGCCTAAAGCCAAACTATGACCTGCCTACAGAAAAATGTGTCCGAAGGAGTTGCTTTCCAACCTTGACTTCACGGAGTATAGGATCGCACGTACCTTTTTCTTCTAACCCCGCGGGTTGCAATTGGGTATAAATAAACTCCAAAGAGAAAAACTCTAAATTTTGCTGCACATTCAACTCGCTTTGAGACTAAACAGACAAACGCTTTCCCGCTCTTCAACTCTCGACTCCAAAACTCTCTCGCTTTTCTGAGCAAATTAAAGATGGAGGAAGTCGACGAAACAGAAGCCGAATCTCAGGTGAATTTCCGAATTCAGATATTTGATTTCATCTCCACTCTCTGATTTCACTGTAAGTACTAAAAGATCGATCAATCACATTTTCAGTTCATCAGTTCCGATTTTGAAATCTCTGTGTAAATTCATCGTCGATCTCATATCTCCCAATGTTTTAGGGTTTAGTTCCGTATAATCTCTCATAACTTTTAATCCTCACTAGAAATTATCATCTACTTTCTTGATCTTTTTTTTGAGAAAGGCACAAATGTATTCACTGGTGCTAAGAAGGCACCGAAAAAAGTTACAAGGGAGAAGGAAAAGAGAAAAAAGAAACATAAACAGAAGCAGAAACAGAACAAATGAATTTTGCTCGATTTGATTAGCATTCAAAGTGTTTTTCTTATTTGAAATTGAAAAGAAGAATGATCGATTTGTTTTGCCGTTTTTGGTGACTTAATTGCAGGTTTACATGGCATGCATCATGCAAGGTCATCGGTAAGCTTCTTATTACAAAATACCTAAACTACGTTACGTTGCCAAGGAATCGACAATGAACTGAACCTAATTGTAATTTAGTGACATGCTTCTAATTGCGTCTGAATTAAGATGCCTAAACCTGCTTTTGATTTCTATGACAATCATGGTTGTGGAGGTTAGCCTTGGTGATCTGAAGAATCAGATAATGTTGCATCAAGATTTCTTTCCATCAATTTCGCAGAAAAGGAAATGAGTATTCTGATTTTCGAAACTGCTTTCAATTTCTAGTTGAGTGATGATATCTGACAATCATGATTCTCATAGCGAGGTTTTTTACATTTGAAATATCATATCATTTCTGTCACATTAATATGTTCTTCATTTCCTTTAAGTTCACTGGAAGGGAATGAATTTGCTGATCTATTTTTAAGGAAAGCAAGTAAAACCAGTATATCTGTATGGCATGTGATGTTCAGTTGCACTTAGAACTCCTTACTGTGCTCAAATCATTGGGTGAAAATGGTACGTAATGCATAGGTATCTCTGGTAGGTTATCATGTCCTAGTATTTCTGTTTAACATTTATGTTCTGCTTTACATATATAAACAAAGAGCCGATCCTGTTTAGAAAATATGTATATTTTGATCGGTAATCATATTCTTTTGATCAGTATTCCTGTTTTGGAATAATGACTTTCAACTCCTCGTTGCAGAGTTGGAGTTGCTTACTATGATTCCAGTAGCCGTCAACTTTATGTGTTAGAAGCTTGGGAAGATGGAAGTGCTGATTTCCCCCTAATCGGTCTTGGTATGTGCTACATATTTGAAGTATCAATAACGTAATTAACTACTTAAATCTTAATACATTGTGTTTGTTGTGTTCTCTAAATATTTCGAGTTCAGGCACTTATCTCTTTCCCAGTAAACCAGCAATTTTCATGCATAGGGGTATTTTTTCTCTTTGCATGTTTTAATGTATCTTATATATGCTTTTTGAACTAACCTTTGTTTCAGTAAAGTATCAAGCCAAACCCCTGATCATTTACACAAGCACTAAAACTGAAGAGTCCTTGCTTTCTGCATTACAACAAAGCGGTATGTAACTTAAAACTTGGTTGAATACAAATATCTACTTGGGTCTTTTTGACTTTCTGAAGTGGCACAGATGGAACTGAGGTCCATGAAGTGAAGCTTATTAAAAGCTCTATATTCAGCTATGAACAAGCATGGCACAGGTATAAAAAAAATCTGTGCAGTTTTCTCCTGATCAGTGTTTATTTTTTTATCGAGCAACGTAAATTTAATTATGTAGTTAAATATGTGGAGACCTTTCTGGGTGGAATTGTCTGTACTTTCTAGAACTTTTAGTTTATAAATCAGTTTTCTTTTGCTGGTATACCAAGAAAACATCTCCAGAATTGGTGGCAGAGAAATTAATAAATAAATTATTCCAGTAATTGGTTGCTTTTTTAACTAAGTTAATTCTTAATTGCATGTTGTTTTGCTTTTGTAAAGGCTTTATAGAAGTTTCCTTAAGGTTTTTGTATGTTCAAATGTTAAAGGTAAACAAATTTTGGTTGTTGAAAACATCATATTTATCAATGTCATAATGCTTTTCTGATTAGGTTTGTGCGCACCAGAATGACCAGTAGTTTGTGGGGTTCTTTTGGAATGAAAGCTTCTTACACATGCGAACTGTTAATGCAACCAGGCAACAACTCGTGTGGTAGAACTAGTATAGATTCATGACCTCCTAAACACAAACTATGTCTTGTCTGTAAGTCGTGTGAATGTGTAATGAAGTTCCTGAGAAGCTGATACTTTATGGTATCTTGAGTTATGCTGAAGGAAAATTTTGCACCCTCCATAGGTTTTTGTTTCAACCATTTCCCTGCTAAAGTTCTGAAAAGAAGAAATTGTTATGAAGCTTTGCTTCTTAAGTATGGAAAAATCTCTAGAGGTCCATGTAAAATGTAAACCTTAAGTTGACGCCCAAATTTTTGTCTGGGATGGAAATTTGTGTCATTTTTCAGATCATAGATTCCTACTTCTTATTCTTCAAAGAAAATACTATTAGGGAGTTCCATTCAATGAGGTCCACTTTTCAAATTTTGTAGATTGATATACCTTCAAGTCACAGGGATGGATGATGGACTAAACATCAAGGAGAGGATTTGCTTTGTAAGTTCAAAACCTACAATGATTTTTCTAGCTTAATATTATACCTATATGTCTCCTTATTAAGTAAAAGCATGGGGGTTCATTATTTAAGCTCTCAAGCTTCTCATGTCATGGATAAGTAGTAGTAAACTGTCAATCCATTATTATTGTTTTTTCTGTTTTTCCAAATTTTTGGGGAACTTAGGCACCCTTTGGCAGGGAATCAACTTTTTTGCAGGTCAGTACTCCTTGGAGAGGCCATAGCCTCCTCCTTTTCTTTGTTAACTTCGAACTTGAAACTCGTGTTCAGTACTAGCCACGTGTAACACAAACGAAATGGGCCCAGAATGTCTGTTTCAGTTATTTCAGTTATGATACTTCAGTGCATTGAATACTGCATTCTGTTTGAAATATCTCTGTGGGCTTTCGAGAAAACTATTCCTAACTAGCATTACTATCTCCAAACTAGCTTGAATAGCTCACCTTGTTATTCATGGCATTACAATAGAAATGTAACAGAACATCCAAGTTAGGATTTAAATTGCTTACATATGACGAATGTTTCTCCCAGATTTACCATCGTATTGTACTATTATCTCTTTTTGTACAGTTGATTTCTCATTGCCATTGTTTTGTTCTTTGTCTACTTAATTTTACCTCTATATCTGTCTTCTAATTTTAGCATACCCATTTTATTAACGCTGATAATGATGATTCCCATTTCACTGCTTCTGGTATGGAATGTTTACCTTCGTACCTACTTAAAATATCTTCTACTATTTTGTTAATTTTAGCTGAATTCTATGATGGATATCGGAAATGATGTTCAAGTTCGTGCAAGTGGAGGTCTACTTGCTATTCTGGAGAATGAGAGGCTTGTTGATACAATTGAACAGAGAGAAGGTGGAAATGCTTCGATTACCATTGATTGTGTGACAGAAATATCATTGTATCCTCCATCTACTTCCGTCAAACTTCTTACTTCATTTTTAGTACATAGATGCCACCTCTTATTATACATGTATGCAATTAAAATTGGAGCATAAGGTATGACCTTACATCCAAAACAGAAACAATTTTCTCAAACTGGATGCAGCAGCTCATGAGGCATTGCAGATTTTCCAAATAGACAAGCATCCAAGCCATATGGGCATTGGGAGAGCAAAAGAAGGGTAAAAAGTTATTTACATTTTAGCAAAAGAAGGTTAATTATTCAATTCGTTTTGTTTCTTAGCGAAAAATTGTTAATAAAATTTCTTTCTGATAAATAATGCTAATAATAATACTAGTTACATTCTGTTTTTTTTTTACTCCGGTCTTAATGGATGCGCCTTGATATTCTTAACTTGCAGATTCTCTGTCTTTGGGATGTTTAATAAGGTATGTGATACAGTGATAGTATGTGTTCTGAGGACTGTATCATCTTTGCACTCATTTGCTTTGTCTTGTTTTGTTTTTATCTTTCTTTGTTTATTTCAGTGTGTCACCCCTCTTGGCAAGCGTCTCTTGAGGTAACTAAGTTCGAGTGAAGTAGGGAAAGACATTTGAGATGCTATTTACTTTTGGCATCACTATTAAGATTAAAGAAGAATGGTTTCTCTGTCAACAGAAACTGGTTCCTGAGGCCTATAGTAGACCTTGAAAATTTGAACGATCGTCTCAACAATGTATCCTTTTCTCACAACCTGTAACTAGAGAATTCCTTGATGAATAGATCAAGAAACAAGCTTTAAAAGTTTTTCGAACTCTTTTGCCTGAATCAATGGAACACAAATTGTATTCTTTAAAAGAACAAGATATCATTCTTTCTGTGGTCTGAAGAGTTGATGGTCACTTTACGGGAAACACTGAAGTCTGTTAGAGATATTCCGCACATGCTAAAGGTTGTTTTCTCTCATCTTTACCACTTCTGTTTTTCTTTCTTTATCTCTATCTTCCTCTGTTTCTATATCAGTATTTCAAGTTGAACTTCTTAACTTCTTTCAGTGGAGGTGTTGAACTAGTTTGAGATTCTCGGACTTAGATTAACAGTTTTCATTCTTTGAACACATTTTTGGACATTGAAACCCAGATTGTTCATTCAGTGGTCACAAAGTTCCCTACTCAATTTAATTTTGAAACTTGGCTAGCATTTATGTTCCTGACTGATTTTCTGATTTAGTACACATGATTCTTTGCATTTCTTACACATGATTTTGATTCTTCTTCAATTGGAATATTGTTATGTTATAACCTTTATTCCTTCGCTTTCGATATGTGGAAGAAACTCAACTCCCCAAGTTCGATATGTACAAGTGGTGACTGGACTGCATTTTTAAAGGTAGCTGGACCACTTTCTGTTATTTATTCTTTCATGTTTAATGCATATGACATCATGCATCCCGATTCAAGTGAAACTGATGATTTTTTTTTTAGTGGAACTGATGTTATTGTGAAGAAACTTCTACTGCAGAATTATTTCTCTTTGTTCAATATATGTCTTGTTGTTGTTTATATGATGGCCTTCAATACAACAGATTGCATGGCATAACTTCTTTTAAATGATAATCTCAATGTTTTTCATTTGGTCCCACTAGAATAAGTTAGTAGAACTTTATGATATTGTCTTTTGGCAGTAATGTGACACTAGAAAGTTGTAGGATGGGAATTGTAGGTCAGTATTTTATGAGATATGCCAACCCAAAGGCTTTTGATGTGACCCTTAAGTAGCATATAGCTTGGATGCACACATCTTGAGCAGTTAATCATGCTTTTTCACCTTTTCAGTTGGAACAATGCTTGTTTATTAATATTCTAGAATCAAGATATAAGGAACGCATCAAGCAGATCCAAACTTGATCCTTCTTGCAGAGCATTTGCTCGCTCTTGCACATAAACAAGATATTTGAAGTTGGAATTTCAGAAAGTCTTCGGGAGCGTGCTAGGTCTTTGAATTTGAGTATTCTTGAAAAGGTATTTCACTGTTACATTTACTGTATTTTAATGAACTTTTGATGATTAGGAAACTTTTCCTTAGACAGATTCTCATTTGGTATTGAAGTGTGATGCATGTGTGTATGTGCCTAATTTTGTTGCAGGCTGCTTCTTGCATTACAATGGAGCTGGTTTATGTCTATGAACTGGTTAGTCTATGTTCTTCTAATGTGGTACAGGTACCAGTACCTGTACATGTCTTCAGGATATCTTTCTCATTTCTATTCTCTTTTACCACTTGTTTTGTGATAGCCTAGTTATTTTAGTTCAATGACCACAGCTTTCTGGAAAGGATTGTTTTATTTTATGATATTATCCTTAAAAATGAATTTTATTCTGAAGTATATCAGCATTTTCATTTTATCTTTGTTCTTTAACTTCTGATTAAACAACTAAGAGCTTGTTTTTGCATATTCCAAATTGTGATCCACTATGTTGTAGGTAATGGGTGTTATTGATGTTAATAGAAGTAAGGAAAAGGGGTATGGAACAGTAGTGAAGGAGGGATTCTGTGATGAGGTTAGTTTTCTGTTAATACTTTCTCGTTCTCACGGGGCTGTATCATAGACTGCTAACCTGTAAAAAAAAGCTTTTTTACTGTTTTTTTATCCGTTCTTCCCCATTGCCATCTTATGCATGTCAGTTGGATATGCTTGTTTGTTGTTCTATATGAACTACAACCTCATCCATTCAATTTACTTGTGGAGGTTTTTGCATCCTTTTATTTTCTATTTGATGATATTAGGTCTACGTGCTTTCACCATATCAGATGAATTAGTCAAGATCTTAACTACTGCGTTCTGATGTTTAAGCATAGTTAGACAATGGCTATTAGTCTATTAATGAAAGGGGTCCTTGGCCCAATTCTTCTAGAAGCCTGCATCTGTGGCTTCACATTGTATTTGAAGTGAATACTCCTTTATTACAGGATAAGTGTTGCATCATTGCTTGTGGGAAAGATGCATAACTAAACACATTCTTGAATATGCATTTGCAGAATCGGAGCCAATGTGATGGACTGATGGGTTTGGGAAGTGTTAATGTAGCGAACATAGGTGTTGAGTCATAGGGGCATAATTGTACTTAAAAGTTAGCAGTTGACTCTTACTAGATATAGTTTGAATTTGTAGTGTTTTGGGATATTATGAATGTGGCCTCCTTTCATTGACATCTAGTTGGACGAGCTGAGAGCAATATATGAAGAATTGCCAGAGTTTTTAGAGGAGGTACCGATTTTGGTCTGTCACCAGTTAAATTTGATCCTTCTTTTGAGTTAAGCTTATGTTTGTGTTTTTGATTTTATAAAACTCTTGTAGGTGTCATCAACTGAACTTGCGCGTCTTCCTCATTTGTTTAATGATAAGCGTGTTCCGGAAATTGTTTATATCCATCAAATAGGTTGGTATGCTTTCCATTCTTTCCCAAATTTATGCGTAAGACTGTTAATCAAAATGTCCTGTCTTAATATATATCAAGTCCACTTCTGATTGGAACATTTTATTTGTGCAACGCATTGGACTAGTTGACATGTTTTTGAGCCTGAGTGTAACCGAAGCAACCATCCTCTATCTGGGCTTCAAACTGGCATGCAAATCTTAATGCACATCTAGGGAGATTTTGGATGCAATGCATGTATGCTTAATTTATTCATCAATTCACTAATCAGATGCTTGATATGTACTAACAAAGAGGTGGACATGTAACTTTTTGTAACCAAACCAGTTGGCATGTACAGATTAAGATGTATTAAGATAGAAGTTTTTTAGACTTCATATGGGTTGCCCGCTCTGTCTTGTAGTATCCCTTTACTCATCCAGTTCCATTCTATTTTATTGAATGGACATGTAACTTTTTGTTTGCTCAATTTATTCATCAAGTCACTAATCAGATGCTTGATATGTACTAACAAAGAAGTGGACATGTAACTTTTTGTAACCGAACCAGTTAGCATGTACAGATTAAGATGTATTAAGATAGAAGTTTTTGAGACTTCATATGGGTTTCCCGCTCTGTCTTGTAGTATTCCTTTACTCATCCAGTTCCATTCTATTTTATTGAACTCGCTAATGAGTATCTTTTATCATTGCTACCATTTTAAGGATCTCAATACTTAGTTTTTGTTCACAAGTTCACATGTACCAAGGACACTTTCTGCCTTTGTGCATAGATATAATTTTGTTTGGATTTCAAAGAAAATAGGAGGGGGAAATCCCCACTATACAAATAGAGAAGAAAATAGCTGCAGTGTGGAAGTTCTTCAGTAATGAAATTGAAGCATAAAAGAAGTTCAAAGCTAAGAAAGCTAGTCTTGACCTTGATACAATCTTTCCCCATTTGAGAACATAACTTCCAAAATAAAACCCCCTTCAACTCTTTAAGATAAAAGATCTTAGATTTAATCGTTAGGGAAACTGGTCCTAATTGTTAAATTGATGCCTTTTATGTGGCCTATCAGAGTTTTTGTCTATCTAGTTGAACATTAATACTTGTTTTATTATTATATAATGCGGTTGTGTTTTATGCCATATCTCCAGACAGATGTGGACTATACTTCCCTAGGTGGCTGAGGTATTAGCATTTTTTAACTGAGAAAGTGGCGGAAATGTAATTTAGCCATATTCCTTGATGTATTACATGGTATAGACTGAATAGTGTTAGCGAGAGGATCATGAGATTGTTGGTGGAATTCAATTATCTTAATCCAGGTGGCTGGGACTAATTTTAGGGGATGTTTGACAGTGATCACTTCAAAAAGATTATTCTGGCAATTGACCAAATCATTGAACATTAATCCATCTATCTATTTAATACCTAATCGAGTTCTATATCCTGTTTTAAATTAGAGGTTACACAAATTTGGATGACCTATATTTCTACTAATGCATACTGTGTGCCTATAAAATACTATTCTCCACCCAAAGGCCAAATCTTCCTTGCTTCATTTATTTGTAGGATATTTGATGTGCATTTTTGAAGAACTTGATGAAGCCACACTACAAGAAGTTCAAGATTTTGAATTCGCAGTAAGTCACTACTTAACTTGTATTAAAACCAATCAAGCATTTACTTAAAGTGACATTTACTTATTCTTTTGTACATGTGATAAACATATATTGTTGACTTCAAAATCAGTTCTCAGATGGGGATGGAGAAAGGAAGAAATTCTTTTATCGTACTTGCATGACAAAAGAGTTGGACAACCTTTTTGGAGATATTTATCATAAAATTTTAGGTATGTAGGTTAACAAAATGTTCCCTCTACAATGATAATTTGAAACTATTGATGCTGGAGCTGGAGTCTCTCGAAACCATGAGGGTTCTGCACCTATCTAAACATAGAATGACATTCTTCCGTATTGTCTTGTTAACGTTTCTCTTTTTTTATATTAATGCTCTATTGAAGATATGGAGAGAGCAATTGTTAGGGACTTGGTGTCTCATATACTTTTATTCTCCAGTCATCTTATCAAGGCAGTGAATTTTGCAGCAGAACTTGATTGGTAATTACTTACAATCACTAGACTTTCCATGGTTTCTTTTCCAATAATTTTTAATTTCTGTTTTTTTCACCCCTCTCCAAATATTTCTTCGTGTAACTACAATCTCGTCAGCATTATTACTTCAGTTTTCTGTCCTTGGCACTGGTCGCTCGTCAAAACAATTATGTGAGGCCCATTTTAACAGAAGAAACCTTACTTGATATACGAAATGGCAGGTTAGTATGTTTAATACAAGTTAGAATGTTTTTACTTTTCACAGTTTTATTTCATTTGCTTCGAGTAATGTGGTTGATAACAAGTAGTTCAATTTCATCACAGGCATGTTTTGCAGGAAATGGCAGTTGATACGTTTGTGCCCAATGATACAAAAATTTATGATGATGGTAATTGTTTTCAAGGTTTAGAATCTAATTTTGACCGAATATTTCAATACTTTGAAAAACAGAAACACATTCCAACCAAAACATTCCGAAGCATTTCGACCCATTCAGAAGGAATACATGAAGAGTATCGTTATATATGGAAACAGACCAAGATAGTTCTGTTCCTGTCACCAGACTTACCACCAACCAATATTAACCATTCGAAAAATATGAAATTTTGAACCACGTTTTTGTTATATATTCGCATAATAGCATACAACTTTCATGTAAAACTTTAAGATTGTTTTGTTTCAGGAACGATCAACATAATTACTGGTCCTAACTATTCAGGGAAAAGCATCTACATAAAACAGGTAATTCGTGTTCTGTATTATATTTCATGGACCCTCTTGCCATTATGAATTGTCTTTAATAATTTCTTTTCTTTCGAAAATATAGAGGCAGTATCATTTTATAAGACCTTTAAAGAGTGTGCAAAAAAACATTTTTGTGACTGAAAATTTATAGAAATAAAACAAAAGGTTCATATCATCGTATGGTAATGTCTTGCAAAGATATTTGACAAGCTCAATCTGATTGGCACTCTAAGCAAAGTTTTATCTTCTATCTTTTCAAACCATCAAAGAAACTCCACTCTCTAAGAGAAGTGATTTTTAGGGAGAAGCTGGACTAGTGAACCAATCCTAACCATAGGATTGTCCTATAAATGTACACATCATTACAAGCAAAACCCTTTAGTACCTTTACAAGTATCCCAAGTCTGTTCACATCTATACTTCTTAGAAAAAGAAAATGTAAGAAAAATAATAGAAAAGGCTAGAAATTTTCTTCAAATGTTGTTTATATATAGGATAAGAGTAAGACTGGGTATGTGGCACTGATGGGAAGCGAATTGGACATCTACAAAGTAAGGCAGCTAACTTCAGATACCTAAATCATCATGTAGGATGAAGTTCATAATAATTCTTAAATGGATATTTCTTCATAACATATCTATGAGCTGTGTTACCACAGTATTCAAATTGCTTTTCTTGCAAAATCATAAGCCCAGTTGATACAAAAGATTGCAATGTTGTCTTGGTTTTGTGATTCACACACTATACATACACCTAATTCCAATAACCAAAAGCTAAGCATCACATTCAATTTGTTGATATGTATTCCAAGAAAGATCAGAAAAGAAGAGAAAATTGAGTTTCTTAGAGAAAATGTTTTTCAGGTCGCATTGATTGTTTTCCTTTCTCATATTGGAAGTTTTGTACCAGCAGAAGCTGCTACTGTGTGCTTGACTGATAGGTCTGTACCTTCAAATACGCCATGTTTTTCATTTATGAGGCTCTATGTTAAGAATCTATGGACCAAACTAACTGATGTATTAACTAGGATATTTTGTGCGGTGGGAAGCAAGTTCATGACTGCCGAACAATCAACATTTATGATTGATCTACATCAAGTAGGATTAATGCTCAGGTATTCCTCTAAAAAGGATGGATATTTTAGCCTGTAAGTAACTGTATTAAGTGTTCTTATGGTTCTCAAGCACCATGGTTCCTTCACTCAGTGTTTGAGCAGTGGTTTAAAACTTTAACCCCATTTGAAGTGGTTGAAATTCAATGGTAAAATAGACAGTTCGTTAATGTTAAAATCTCAGCCAACTTTTGATGGGGTTAAATGTTTTAGATTGATCTAGTTTTCTACGAGGGAGATAGAGGAGATCATCCTCTCAAAGAATCAACCCTTGGATTAACTCTATGTGATCCCCACAGGCCGGCGTACGTGAAAAGTGGTGTACACTAGTCTTGACCACACAAATACACATATAAATGTTTTCTTATCTATCTTAATAATTGTGAAGACTTGTATAGGCAGGCAACGTGTCGATCTTTATGCTTGTTGGATGAATTTGGTAAAGGCACTCTTACTGAAGGTTTGTATCCCTAAAATTACTAATTTTCTTTTTCTGAATTCATCAAGTAATCTTTTTCTGAAAGGACTACATCAAGTAATCTCAATCTCAAAATCATATAGTAGTTACTTATTTTGAGTAAAATTTGTTTTAATCACTCATTCCAGATGGCATTGGTCTCCTTGGTGGAACTATCAATCATTTTGCAACTTGTGATGACTCTCCAAAGGTTTGATAAAAGTAATTATGTTATAATTAGTTACCTCCAACTGTCGTGTCAAGAATAGTTAATTTCTGTCAAGTGTCAACCCATTTTATGTGCTCTTTTTTATGTGCTCTATACTAGAATCATTACGAGAAAGGAAGTCAATTTGTGGTTCTTGCATTTCCCGTGTTTATGCTTCAACTTTTTATTTACTTCTACGAAATCGTGAAGTTTCTCATACACAATATTTTGGTGTACGATGTACCATTATATTCATGTAAGTGATCTACATGAGATGATCTAAGGCTTTTATATATGCAAAAGCACCAAACTGCATTATGAACCAGAAAGGTATTAAGTAAAGGGATGCCCTTTATTCCTTATTTCCTAATGGTTTAGATTTATTGAATAGTTGTAGAACTTTTGAGAACTGCAACTTGATCCTGTAAGAGTCTGAGTGACTTGTTTGATGGAGTGTACACTACTGATATGCAGGTTCTTGTGTGCACACACTTGACTGAGATATTTAGTGAAAGTTGCTTACTGAAGGTTTGCATAATTCAATACGTGTTACATTATCCAAAATTTCACCATAATCTGTTGAGAAACTGACGAGTTTGTGATTGACTTCTTCCAGTCGGAGAAAATCAAGTTTTACACCATGAGTGTGCTGAGACCTGACAACAACTGTACAGATGTTGAAGACATTGTATTCTTATATCGGTATTTGGTTCTTGCCTCATAGATCATGCTAGTCCAAAATTCCAAATGAAACCTATGATACAGCTGTATTTGGTTCTTGCACCCAACGTTTTTTTCTTACCCCTAATGTATAGACCTTATAGACTCTACCTACAGCGCAACAGTATATCCTGTATAAATGCAATGGAATAGGACAAACTATCCAATGGTTCTGCCTGGGAGATCTCCTGTACCATTAAAATTGACCCTTTTTCTCTCAATAAAAGAAATTTACTGAAATTGTAGAGATTAATAACATGTAGAATTAACTGATTGCATCTGTGTTTTCTGGTTGTCACCTAGGTGTTTCCTATGCAATGATCCTAAGCTTCTGATTTACGATCTTGTCTTTTTGGTTTACCATAATAAATTACCACAATGTCCTTGGATGGTACAGATAATCTGTTTCTGTTAGTATTTGGGCTACGAGAGTCAGACTGATGACCTGACTGGTTACGGCCCCTTAGAATCATGGTGTACCACTATAAATTAGTCTCTACGATCTTCCACATTGGGTACCTTGTATTTCCTTTCTAGTACTTTAATTTCTTACCTTGAGTAGAAAATCTTTCTCGAAAACCTGAATACTTGTTTCGTTGACAGGCTTGTTCCTGGGAATGCACTTTTGAGCTACGGTGAGTATATTTTCCTTTACAGTTGGGTTGGAAATAATTAAATGTATTGAAGTCACAAGTTAACAATCTATCTTGCAGGTTTGCATTGTGCCCTACTCGCTGGTACGTCTCAAACTCAGTTGGAGCTCAAAATTTCTTAAGATTTTTTTTTCTTAACTTCAAATATATATTGCCTGCATTTCTAATAGGAGTTGACATCTTGTTTCTTTGCTTTCGTGCCTTTAGATTACTGTACTACAGAGTCAGTGTCCAGTTACAGATGTGAAACTAAACATGTCTAACAATATGTACAGCTTTAGTACGAACCAAAATCAAAAGGACCTAACAACAATAAAAGACATATAACTCGTTTGAGTACAAAACAAATGACTATAGGACAGAAAATGAACAAGAACAACTAAATAATCATTAATTGTGTAACTCTTTAACTACAAAATTATGAAATATGACACTACCAACACATTGTTCATGAAGGTCTGCCGGATGAGGTTCTCAAGAGAGCAGCATTTGTATTAGAGGCAGTAAGGACTAATCAGCAAGTTGAGCGACTGTGTGATGAGAAAATATTGGCTAGAGATCAGCAATACAAGGTAATGACTGAAGCTAAACTTCAATCGAATCAATCCTAATGAAATTAGAAACTTAAAACCTATGTTCTTTCTCTAACAAAACTTTGGAGTGTTTTCCTTCTGCAGGATGCAGTAGACAAGTTGTTGGCGTTCGACGCTCTCAAGGGTGATCTGAACCTCTTTCTCCAAGATATTTTCTCTTCTGAGACCTAAAAAGCATTATAAGTGGTTTTGTTCTAAAAACAATTATCATACAAGATTTCACATGTAAGTCGTTCAAAGTTTTATTTGATTTTCTCTGAAAGATATACAGATTTTCAGTTTTCAACATTAGTGTCTAAAGCTATTTGAAATGTATATGCAGTTGTGTCAAAAAAAAAAAAAATGGATATTTAGCGCTGCCTCTCCACACACAAACATTAGACTGCAATCAGAGTAAAATGTTCTCTTCTCAAATTTGAACCCTTTTATCTACGACAGTGCATATATTGCTTCCGTGATGCAAACCTATTTCTATCAATAGAAAGATGAGAATTTTAGGAATTAAAAAAAAACACAATTGAAAAATCTAACTGTACAATAGGTCACGTGCACCGTTAACCATCCTTACAAAGACATAATACTGTTCATTCTGATACTCTCGACCTTATCAAATGTTGATTTACTAAGTTCAAAATTCAATGCTGTTAAATTTACTTGTACTTTATCTGAACTCATATGCTCAGTGGCATTCGAATTGACTATTTTTCGTCTGATCGTTAGGTAAGTCATTTTTTGTTTGGATCTGTGCAATTGGAGTCCTGTGGTTGACAAATGGAAGTAAGTTGTAGACTATCTGATACAGAAATACACTTATGCACAAACCAATTCTTTTGTCTTCCTACAAAGCAGCTTAATATTTCTAGTCCAGCCAGTTCTCTTTAACAAGTTTCCTAGCAAATCATTTAACTGTCTTATAACCAACAAGTAACAAATATTTTGGGCTTATGCAATTTTTTCTGCATTTTGGAAACTACAATGTTTCTGAGTCCTAACATTCCTTTAGTTCATATAGCAACTAGCTGCCTCACATTGATAGGGTACATATACTGTTGCGAACCGTCGAAAATGGTGTCAGCAAAGATGCGAGCAGCTGCCTCTGTTGGATGGTAGAGGTCCCAGAAGATATGATCATTCCTGTTTTGACAGTATTTAGCAATTGGTAGGCAAGGAACCCTGGCATTAAGGTTCCCCAAACCACAACAAGCAGCTTTAACCTCATTAAACCCTGTAAACATTAAAACCCAAGAAAGATGAGAAAATGGTGTCAGCAAAAATGTTCTAATCTGTTTGGACGGGAGATTTTGAGAGAGAGAGCGAGAGAGAGAGAGAGAGAGAGAGAGAGAGAGAGACTGTTAAACTTACCATAACGAGCTGGTTCTTGAATGAAGTTAAGCAAGACGGTGTAAGTGTCAAAGAAGGCATAGTTTACTTCTTTAAGCTCTGATTTCATGCCTTTCAAGAACGACTTAACTCCTTCATTATACTGAAGAGACCAGTAATTTGTTTCCTCATGGCAACCCCCGGTCTTATTCTGGTTCCTCTGTGATGGACAACATCCTATAGCTCCAGCTCCGATCACCACTGTCAGCGCAAATCTACAATGATTGTAGATTATCAATTAAGGCGATTGGAACAGAAAATTTTTAGGTTCCTTGGTTTTTCATTTTCATGGTCATGGTCATCATGTATGAATTGTGATGCATTGTTGATTTAATAAGCTAGCTAGGGACTAGGGTTAGTACCTTTAATTGGTCACTAAGAGTGAGAGTCAGCAAATCTATGAACTGCTGGGGAGTGTACTGTTGGCTGAGGTTGGACCCAGATTTGAAGTAGCCAAGGATGTCATTGCTTCCGATCACGATCGCAAAGATTGATTTTGATAAATGGTTTTGCACTCCAACGCTTCCCAGCTGCTGAACCAACCGTCCATACACTGTTGAGTGGTAGTCTATTTGCTGGTTGAGAGGAATGCTTCCCTGTAATATGTAATAAAATATTAAACTTGACAAATTATAACGGCTAGCGGGGATAGCTCAGTTGGGAGAGCGTCAGACTGAAGATCTGAAGGTCGCGTGTTCGATCCATGCTCACCGCATTTCTGTAATTTTTTTTTTCAAAATTTTTAAATTTTTCCACTAATTTCAGTTGTTGGTGGGCCAACCCAGAAGTTCAATCTCCACTTTCTAGTGCCTCTCCACCATGAAATTATACATTTTTTTTTTCTCTTTCTTCTCCCAAGAAAAACAAATACGAAGACGAACTGTTCACTCACATAGAGGGCGTTTGGCAACCAGAAGCAGAAGTGCTTCTGCTTCTAAAAAAAACATAAGTACTTCTGAGAAGTCAAAAATTATGAGAAGCTTATATGGTAAACTACTAACTTATAAGTTGAAAAGTCAATAAGTCAATATGGCAATGTAACATGATCATAAGTCAAAATGAGAGAGGTTGAACTAAAAATGAAAGAGGTTGAACTATTATTTTTGTTGTTTATTGTTATAACAATAACAACAATATCAACAAAATAATAATAATAATAATAATAATAATAATAATAATGGGTTTATATAATTTATACTATCGTTTATGTTGTGTTATATTTCTATCATCCATCCCCATCATTATCAACATCATCGTCACTACTACCACCATCATCATCCCTCATCCACCACCATTATCATCATCATCATCATCAACACCATCACCATCATCATCACCATCACCATCACCATTACCATCACCATCACCATCACCATCACCATCATCATCATCATCATCATCATCATCATCATCATCATCATCATCATCATCATCATCATCCATCATCACCATCATTATCACCACTACCTTCATCATCACCACCACTCGTCACCATCAACACCACTACCACCATCGCCCATCATCACCACAATCATCATCCATCATCATCATGGTCATGGTCATGATTATCACCGGTAAAAGTAAGATGAAAATTTTTAGTTGCTATAAAGAAGAAATGGTGAGAGAGAATGAGGAGAAAAAATAACAACAATTAAAATAATATAAGAGTGTGAGAAGTTACTTCTGTGAGAAGCAAGAAGCAAAAATTTTTTGCTTCAAATAGAAGCAACTTTTTTGCTTCTAGAAGTCACTTCCTGAAAGTGTTACCATACAAATTTTTTTACTTTTTGACTTATATAAGTCAAAAAGTAACTTCTTAAGTGGTTGCCAAACACCCTCATAGTATAGTTTTTATGTGATGCTGAGAAGTACTAATATGAACTCTTCTTACCTAACGGAAAAAGTTTGTCAAAATTGATGGTTGATTTTTAAGTGAACCCAGCAATTTTATAGAGGGCCCCATCCAGCACAATTTAAAGTGGATTTGGGATTTTGTTAAATTTGACACAAATTATTTTGTCAAAAAAAAAAAACAAAAATTAAAAATTAAAAACATTTTTCCCAAAAACTATAGTAGCAAAATTGTACCCTCACTTACCAAACGTTTGTCGGTGGTATCTAAAATTCCAGCTCCTCCAGAAGCGAAGCTGACACCACCAAGGAAGGCATTGGTCTTGTTGGAGACTGAGGCGAGCGAAAGATATGGAGGCGAGGTTGGTAATCCAAGTTTCTCAGCTACCCCAAAATAACAAAATGAAAAAATAAAATACAAAATGAAGGTATGTAAATAAATTTTGAGTTTGTAATTTGTATTATCTCCAACTAGTTAGAGGAAGTGAGGAACGACACATCTATGACCTAATTTTCAATTGGTGGAGGGGTCATTCAAAAAAATGTCCACTTTGGGATTTTTGGTTGGTCAGTTTAAAAATAAGGGGTCCCACCCCATCCTTATACCTATTTATCCCATCCTATGGTTCAATGAACTTCTAAATTGAATTCAGCTTATAACCAAATTAGATGGGTTAAAAGTTCAACAAACATCTTAAATAGTTCAGAATTTTGATCAATTAATTTTCTTGAAATTTTAAACTTTAATTAATAAAAATATATAAGTAGTATTCTATGAATTTTTTTTTATCCAATGACAAATTAAAAGCCTGCGTAGTTCGTAATTCAAAACTTTGTTTTCAAAAACTAAATTACACATAAACTAGTAAACATTTTGTATACAATCTAAAATCAGTTTAAGATTTATATTAAAATCATGTAGGATTTTATAAAATTAGTTTTAGATGTGATAGAAGTGTACATTAGTTTAGATGTAATTTAGTTTTTGGATCATGAATTATAAGGGCCCTAAATTTTAATTATTTATTTTGATTATATATGATTTGGGTTTTGGGTTAGGAAAACTGTATATTAATTTATTTTGAAGGAGGGAAAGGAGGTATATTAAGTTCATGGATTCATTAAAAACTATAAATGTTTCCCAACCAAAAATGAGGGAAATTGTTTTCAATAACCATAAACAGAGAAACAAACAAAAAATTTATTTTCTGCAGAAAACTTTTCTTAATAACCATAAGAATTTGAAGAAGAATTCTATTTATATAGAATGCTTCTTTTAAAAAAATAAAATAAAATAATGCGTCTATGATGATTTTGGTTTTTAAGTACGTACCCAAGAAATCTGCAGCATTCTTGCCATTACTGAACCTTCCAGTTGCTTTACCCTCAGGAAAATCGACACCGTTGTGAGGGAAATCGGCCTTGACGAGGCAGAGTTTGATGTGATTATTGTTTCCAACATCTGCTAGTGAGTCTCCAAATATAAAAACCGCGGGTACCATCTGACCCTCCGAACAACTGAAGGTGAATAGTAAGAAGAAACACATAAGACATAGAGGATAAGCCATTAGAGAAAATTAACACCCTCTTTCTTTCTCTCTCTAGAATTCTCACTCTCTTTCTCTCTCTAGAACTCTCACTCTCTCTCTCTCTCTGTTCTTGGAAGATCAATTGAGAATTGGAGATTGATTCTTATAAGGTAGTTGAGAATCAAAAGCCAGAGTAGTAATAAATAGTTATACTAACTTATAAGCCTTACCTTATATTTTGTAAATGACAATCAATACTATGGTAAGCCACTTTCTTCTCTCAACTTACATTCTTTTCTTATTACACAAAATAACAAACTAGTTCAGAAAAGCTTGGCTAGGTAGAGGCAATAGTGAGATCAAGCACCTGGACCATTCGATATATTGATTCGATCGATCTTTTGTATTGATATGTATTCGATTTCGTTTTATCGAGGGGAGAAAGGATCTGATGGTGTATAGAGCAGCTAATTATTGGAATCAGATCTTGATGACCAATGCATGTGCACAATTAGCCAAAATTAAACTTAATTATGATGTTTAATTTTGGCTAGTTAGGGGATGACTTCTCTCAGGGGTTGATTAAGTCAAATATTGTCACAAAATATACTCCAATTAACTATATTTAGATGGCTAAGTACGTTGATAAATTTACAAACCAAACTAAGATCATTACGGAATATGAACATTTCTTTTTAACCTTCATGTAAAAAGCATTCGATGATAAGACGATGTTTATTTTTTTAGGCAATTGAAATTGATTTGTTTGACTTCGACTCTTCTACCATGGACTTAGACTTTCATCTCAAATTTAACTCAATTTTTAAATTAAAAAGGTTTACCTCCGAATCAGATACTAAAAAAATGGAATAAAAAAAAATTGTGAAATCTACTGACTTGACCAGAGTCAGAGCTCGAGTCAAATTTCAGATATAAACACCACGTAAGTCTTTAATATAAAGCATGCCAAAATTACTACTTATTTTGCCAAAACTAACATAAAATGCATATTTAACTGATTATTTATTTATTTATTTATTTTTTGACCGAAGTCCGCGTCCTTATTTACCACGAGGAAGGGTATGCGCATGCAATCCGCTATCCTACAAATACTTTGAAATTAGAGTGCTGCTTTTTTGCCCGACTTTTTCACAAAACAAATGACAGGTGTTTATGTGGCGTAGTGAGTTCCACTGTCACATAAGCTGAAAACCCCTTTAAAATATTCATAAAATTGGTTAAAAATTCCATAGGGAAAAAATAATTAGTGTTTAGTATTTGATATTTTTAAAATACACAAAAGATCTCGTGATCATTTTAAAAAATAGTTGTTAGTCTTTTAAACTTTTTAAAATATTAATTTAGTCCACCGTGAACTATTTTCTATAAGTTAAATTTCCTTTATTACCCTTTTGTAACTGTTTCAACACTTATGAAACAGTTTAAAAAATCAATGTAATAACTATAAATTCCTGACATGCGTATGATTATTACCCACGTGATATGAATCTCAGTCCCTAGTTTTAATATTTTTCGAATTTCGATGACATCCAAAGCGTCCATCTAGTTTTAATATATAATTTTACAAAATTAAGAAAAATTAAAAATTGTAGTCAAAGAATATTTTGTTCGGTCACTTATAATATACACATTTCACTAACTACCATTTAGGATGAAACACATATTTTAAAATTGTTAAATACTAAACACTAATTAATTACTATATAATGGTCTAAACCCTAATTTTCTGTAAAATATTTTTGAAAGGAAAAAAGTGGTAGGTCCAACCTTACCACAAAAATGTCTGGCATAGATTTTGTAAATGCATCAGTACAAAAGTCATTATTGTAGATCTTATCGCTCGATTGAAACCCTCAAGGTTAACTGATTTTAAGTTAATAAAAAGAAAGGATGAATAAGTATTATATGGGGAACAAGCATTTATTGCATGAATCGTGTTGTTTGGACTGACCAAGTTACAAAAATTGTGCCCGATGTTTATGTGGCATGGTTGATCCCACTATCATATAAGTTAGAAACTCTTCAAAATACTTTTGAGAGGAAAAAAATGGTGAGTGTATATTTGAATGACAAACCAAAAAGACAATGTATTAAGTCACCAACACCAAACAATCTTCTCTTATGATCACTCATTAAATTGAGAAGAAAAAAGAGAATTTTCCAAAGTGGGTTCCAGAGAGAGAATGTTACTGTAGAACGAAAAGCAAACTAAAGTGGTGGGGCATTAATGGGGGGTGACTGATCAGGGGATTCTCTGAGTCTGAGGGGAGGGCTTTTTCCAGGAGCAAAGTGTCATGGGCGTAACGCGTAAAACCCACCGTCCACTTCCACTACACTACTGTCCACCTCGCCTTACTTTTATTTTTTTTAATTAGTTTAATAAAAGTTCATAAGAAAGATTAGTGAAAATTCTTTTATGTAAAGCTCATCATCTGTTGCACCCCTTGAAGTGACGTTTTTTTTTCCTCTGTTCATATATTTATACTATCTTAAAAGGTTTATTAAAGACCCTTGATTTCAATTATCGTAAATTATAAATCCATTGATAAATGAATCTACAGACAAGTCATGTCAACAGATTTACAACCTTTTGATGATTGGAATCAAAGACCAGAAACCCACATAACCTTAATTTTTTTTCCTTTTTAAAATCAGTTTGTGTTCACATTGGATCTTGATTAACCCTGGTTGTTAATCTCTCTCTTTTCATTCTGATTATGGCTTTATGAGTGGGCTTAATGAATAGGCTTGTGAGTGGGCTTCAAGCCCATGATAGAAAAATGTATGTTTTCCTGTTTTCATTGTTATCAGCTAATTCAGCATGCACCATGAAGTGGATAGTGACTAGTGAGCTGAACATATCAAATTATAATAGCAGTGTTATTAATTACCCAGGTCTGATTACTATATTTTTGTAACAGTCAATAATTTAACCTAGAGAATTAATTTGATTCTTGAAGATCTAGGGAAGAACTTATATATGCTAGGGTTAGTATTCTTCAATTTAATTAACAGCTAATGCTTTATAAGCAACTTTGTTTTTAGTTAGTTTTAATCAAAGAGCATCTTTGCTCTTTACAGGATAATTCAATCCATGGGGGTGATATTAACAAGGACTACTTATGCTTAACCATGAAAAAAGACAAGAAAAAAAGAAGATAGAAAAATGGTGATTAATTAGTTATCATTCATTACAAGCAACAAGCTAGGGCCATCTAAAATCATTTGCTAGGGCAATTAACTTTCGAGTTGTGTTCCTCTGTCGAGTCCAACTATACATCTTCTAGAGAGAGAGAGAGAGAGAGAGAGAGAGAGAGAGAGAGAGAGAGAGAGAGAGATCTTTCAATGGCAAAGAAGAACGTGAGCTTGAAAGTACAAGGTCCCTATGTAGGTCTACTCTCTTCTCTCTCTAACACAAATGGCAAAATAGTATATGATTGATGAATTTTGCATTTTTTGGTGCTTTGATGTAGGTTATATTGAACAATGGCTTGGTGCAGCTTACTATTACAAACCCAGGTGGATTATTAACGGGCATCAAGTATGGAGGGATGGACAACCTTTTGGATCTCAAGTCAAGTGAATCTACTAGAGGGTATATAACAACCTAGTAGAAGTAGCCTCTAGATTATAGCCCATAACAACAATCTATAAACAATTCGTATGACTCAGTGCATGCAGCCATGGGATTAGTCTCATCAAAAGAAAAAAAAAAATCGTGTAAACATAAGGTACCATGGTTCCAACTTCCAAACCTAGGAGGTCTACACATTACCAAACATGCTCTGCACCCTTAGGGCAGGATGTGGGCTCAATCCCACACAAGCCAGATTTACTCCATATATTGCATCACTCAATACAGTAAAAATTCCCTGAACCTCGAGTTCACTTTAGGAATCTGTTCTAGCCTAGATTTAAATGTGCCATGTGGCAAAAGATGATTAACCCTTCAGCTCCACAATTTTGATTTTGTGTCAGCAAAATCAAACTCAACCATGTTACATATAGGTTTATGACCCCAAGTGTTTATGTAACTCTCCAGTGAAAATGTGCAGGTATTGGGACATCAACTGGAACTTACCAGGAGGTCAGGGTAGATATCAACTGTATGTATCAATTAAGTTCTTTTTCAAATGGAACATTCTCCATTAATAATGCTACCATAAATCTCCTTAATCAACAATATTTCATTCATTATCGATCGAAAAGAAAAAAAAAATAAAGAACAGTACTTGTTTCATTACTCAAAAGATATTTTGTCGAGAGATCAGTAGATTATGTGATTTCTCTTTGTTAACACTGCAGTCAGATTATTCATTATCAATTTGGACTGAGAATTCTTTTCTCTGTTTTAAATAGACTCAAAGCAACGGATTATAGCGTTATTAATTCAAGTGACGGTTGTATAGAGGTTTCATTCAAGAGTACTTGGGATCAATCTGCTCGAGGCACCAGATTGCCATTAAATGTAGATAAAAGGTCTTAATTTGTATGTTAAATTTCTTTCTTTCTTTTTTCGCGTGCAAGTTCTTGAATTATATCAATTGTTTGTTTGCTTGTTTGTCATGTTTTAGGTTCATATTGAGGAGTGATGTTTCAGGCTTCCATTGCTATGCTATATATGAACGCCCAACTGGATCACCTGCATTTGATCTAGTACAGACAAGAATGGTGTTTAAATTGAGAAGAGACAAGTACTAAACCTTACCCTTTGAACCATTTCACATGTTTGTCATCTTTTTGTCAATTATGATCAAATACACTAGGGATGCACAACTTCATACAGAATTCATTTATGTTCAGGAAATGGATTAGTAGTAAAAGAATGTTTAACCTTGATGGATTGTGAATTTGTGTAGATTCCACTACATGGCCATCACAGATGAGAAGCAGAGGATAATGCCGATGCCCGAAGATATACTTCCTGACCGATCTGAAGAGCTTATAGTATCTGAATCTGTCTTACTCACAAACCCAATTAATCCAGATCTCAAAGGAGAGGTAATGCAGAAGTAACTTCATGTTAAATTAAAACATCTTACTAGCCAAATACTTGCAGAGAAATATATGTAAAGCCTTAACTTGGTCATCTTGTTTGTTGGTGCATACAGGTAGATGATAAGTACCAATATTCGATGGACAACAAGGACGGCGGCGTCCATGGATGGATAAGCTCTGGCCCCATTATTAGGTTTTGGATCATCTTCCCAAGTAACGAAGCTCGAAATGGTGGACCTACAAAACAAAATCTAACGGTCCACACAGGTCCCGCATGTCTCGCTGTAACTCTCTCTGTTCCTACCTTTCACTTGATTCGTCTTAGTTTATTTCACCAGGAACCCATTCATCAAAGGTTTCAAGGACAAGCTTTACCTTTGATGCAGTTGCATTGATCATTGAACATACTTTAGAAGTAAATATAATTTTGGACTACAGACTTCAGAATGGTATTCAAGTATGAGATCATGTATTCTGATAAACCAACATTTCATTAGATCACAACCATTTGATCTATAACATTTTACAGATGAGCAGAACGATATAACGAAATTGCTTATCAATCTGAAGTCTTTTTGCTAACTGATGCAGATGTTTCATGGCACTCACTATATTGGTGAGGACATAGTTGCTCATTTTAGTGAAGGAGAGGCATGGAGGAAGGTGTTTGGTCCATTTTTCGTCTACCTTAACTCAACCCCTAATGTATCTAATGCATACGATCTGTGGATCGACGCCAAAAAACAGGTACCTGATGTTGTATATTAAACATTAGCCTTCATGCTCGGTTACATTCTCAAATACGGTTACAAATTTCATCACCAAAAAGACTTCTACCACCATTTTATCAGTCCCACCTAGCAGTTCTACACCATCATTCTAAAAAAAATGAAAAATTATTTATGATTTCTTCGCATATGTTCAGAAGACTTCGATTTCCTCCTTTGCTGCTGTACTGTATGTTTCATCAATACTCAATTAAACCACAAAGATACAGTATTTTCTCATGGGTTTGCTTTCATGGTACAACTCATCCTAGAGACTGCTTCAAGAGAAGAGCTGGCCATATAATTTCGTCTCATCACCCTATTTTCTTACTGCAAATGAACGTGGTTCAGCTTCAGGAAGATTATTTGTTCAAGATAGGTAATAACTAATAACTTAACACTTAGAAGTGAAATTTGCTTGAAAGGTTTCTTCAACAATGTTCTTTGCTCTTCATATTCAAAATACAATCTATAAATATTTCTATGATATGAATATAAATGTTTACTAGAAATCGCTAATGTACTATTAGATGTGTCTTTCTGCAGATACATTTCTGAAGCTCTGATCCCAGCTAAAAATGCTTATGTTGGCCTGTCAGCTGCAAGGAATGAAGGAGCTTGGGAAGTAGAAAGTAAGGTAGGTAAATCAATATGGAAATGGTAGCCACCATTAAAATGGGTCCTCCTACTTATAGCCTGTTTGTTTTTTTTGCCACTAATTAGTGGTAGGCCCACATAAAATAGCTATTGTTTTTAATCACTAGTTAGTGGTAGTTAGAGGCAAACCTTTAATTTTGGGCTTCAAACCCATTAAGTGGTAATAATCTGTTTCTAATCACTTACTACCACTTAATGGGTTTAAAGCCCAAAATTAAAGGTTTGCCTCTAACTACCACTAACTAGTCGTTAAAAACAAAAGCTATTTTGTGTGGACATGCCACTAATTAGTGGTTAAAAAACAAACAGGCTATTAGTAGACCTCTAGATCCAAATATTGATCCAATAACCATCTGATGTTTTCTCTGAACTATTTTCCTGTTTCCATCATTATTGTGAATATGCAAGTTTGCTTTGGCACTCATTCATTCAATCGATCATGTGTTAACATTAAAATTTTAAACTTGTTTTTGTGTCTATGTAGGGCTATCAGTTCTGGGGACAAACAGATTCAAATGGATCATTCACCATCAACAATGTAATCCCAGGAGTCTATGGACTCCATGGTTGGGTTCCTGGTTTTATAGGGAATTACCTTGATAAGGCCCTTGTTACTATCTCTGCTGGTACTTCAATTTCCATTTCAGTTTCATCTATCTCACACAAGCAAACTAGGAAGAAAAAGCAACCTATCATTTAAGTTGTCCTAATGAAATGATTGTATTTCAGCATCACAAACACAACTTGGCAATTTGATCTATGTTCCTCAGAGAGATGGTCCAACTGTATGGGAGATTGGGTTTCCAGATCGGACCACTATAGGTTTCTACGTTCCTGATGTTAACCCATTATATGTCAACAAGTTATTCATTAACAGCCCTGAGAAGTAAGCCAATTTTTCTGCTTTATAATAAGCTTAAATGCTATTCAGTTTCTCATACAATGAGATGAGCTACCATTACAGGTACAGACAATATGGGTTGTGGGATAGATATACAGATATACACCCTGAGCTTGATCAAGTTTTCACGGTAGGGGTCAATGATCCAAAAAGAGACTGGTTTTTTGCTCATACAGACAGGCTAGTTCTTTCTCTCATTGAAATCTTTCAAAAGGCTTAACAATCTTCTTGTATGATTCCTCGGTGGAATCAGAATAAAATGTTTAGAACATAGGATTCGAACTGATTTTCTTCTGGCTAACAAGAAAATGGTTCTAGCCTTTACAGGAGAGGAATAGAAAAGTATCTTCCATCTACATGGAGAGTCAAATTTAAACTTGATTCAGTAACCACTGGAACTTACAAGTTAAGACTGGCTACTGCATCAGCAAACCGTACCGACCTTCAGGTAAGCATTTAGACTTCTTATTATGATTCTCCTTTTCGATATTCCTTACCTTGCTAAGCTGCTTGGTAAAACTACAGGTCCATGTTAATAATCTGGATGAAGGCCACCTAGTGTTTCAAGTGTTAAATTTAGGGATGGATAATACAGTCTGTCGTCACGGAATTCATGGACTTTACCGGCTCTTCAACATCAATGTTTCCTCATCGTTCTTGGTAAAGGGGGATAATATCCTTTTCCTCACACAAGCAAGGGGAGGAGATCCTCTATGTGGGATACTCTATGATTACATAAGACTTGAAGCTCCTGCACCAACTAAGATTTCAGAGCCCTCAACAGATTAGGGATGTAGAAATCATCCTGTAATTGGAATCTGCTTAACTATGGTTTCAAAATTCATGAATGAATAGGAGTATTTGATTATGTTAAATGGGCATTGCATCTAATGTACATTATTTGTTCTTTCAGTCATGAACCCACATCTCAAAACTCTCAATTTGATTTAATAGTCTCTGAAGCAGAGTATCTACTTAAAATGTAATTTCATAAATCATTAGTTTGAAGATTGAAACATGGATATTCTTCTTTATCAGGTTACAAACATGCAAGTAGACTAGGGCATGAAAGGTATCTAGGGCAGTTTGTGCAGCTGTAGTAATTGGGGAAACAACTATAACCAAATGAAAATAAACAGAGAAATTTAGGGGTTCCAATGAAAACTAAATAAGAACAAAACAAACCCAAGAAAGTTTTCGCCTTTCTCGACGATTTCAAGGTTCTAGACTTGCCCACATCACGAAAATAATCGGATGATACCTCAGTAGAAGTTTCTGGAATTTTCATCTCTCAAGGCTGCAAGGGCATGAAAACAGAGCCCACCGAAGAATCGAATACCTCGTCAAGATCAATGGAATCCAAATCTTCGAAGCTGGATACCAACGATGCCCTAGATCTTGTGCCATAAATTTTGCAACTTGTCTCGTCAAACTTATTTTATTTAAAAAGTAACTCAAATTTTGGAGGAAAAAAAAAATTGCTGATGTGAAGATATTGTGGAGATAAAAGAGACATTCTACTTCACAATGTCTAAAATAACTACGGGCATCATCATCACATCATTTTCTTCACATTAACATTGGAGAAAATTTTTTAAAAAGAATATCTATTTATCCTTCGTGACAGTCTTATTTTACCACATTCACATTAGCATTGGAGATGCTCTTATAATGGGATAGTAGACTTTTGAACTTGACTAATGAGATTAGTTTCACGAGTTTTTCGTGTAGGGCCCAAATGCAGATTATTCAGGATGATTATCTTACCATACTATAGATCATTTTCACCAAACAACGAAAATTATATTATTTTAAGACCTCTAAATCCTACATCTACATGGTGAAATTTAGAACTTTCCATTTCACAATTAAATATTAGATAAGTTCAGCATCCATCTTTATGTGAAGTCTACAAGAAAAACCTTCTCAAAAAGTCTCCCCGTTGTTATTATAATAATAAAGACCACAGTTTTATAAAAAAAATGTAGTTCAAAGTCTTACTGTGAACCTGCTCTAATCTGTGCTCTCTTACACTTTAGACCACAGTTTATGTAAAGTCGTGGCCTATGTAAACTTTAAGTTACGGTTTTAATTGTGGTCTTTAATTGTTACTTTTAACCACAGAGCTGTACCCACATATAGAATCACTTTAGACCACAGTTTAAAACCATGGTCTAAAGCCCTTTTCCTGTAGTGAACAAACTTGGCTCCCAATCTTAGCTCACTTTGCACTAAAAATTAAAAGAAACTTGACAGAGAATCACTTTAGACCAGGGCTTGTTTTACAGCCATCTTTCGGTCCTCCTCCGACTCGTGATCACGATCCCTATAAACACCACCATCAGTATGTACATACACCTACAGATCATTCATGCATTACTCAAGAAAAAAAGATGAGGCCTATACCTGGGAAGATTTTAAGGAAATTCTAACATGACAACAAGACATGTCAGTTCAGAAGCCCTTAAATTTAGCTAGGAGTTCCTCCCTTGCAATTCACAGGGATGAAAAAATAGTAACTACCTTGTTACTATGTAAAAATCTCCCCCGCAACATCTCGATCCCCTAGCATTATTTGAAATAATTATTACCATTTGCAAGATCCGAATGGAAATCAGAAGGGTTCATGTCAATTGATGATGCAGCATAGCCCAATGTTGGAGAAGTAATCCATAGCTTCTGCTCGATCTCTTCCTAAAATACAAAGGATTATCATCCCCAATAACAGTAAGACCTTGTGAAACATGTTAAAAAAAATAGCCGACTGGAAGGTTGGTGAATTGTCATCACTAAGGTGGACATACGGTTGGCTAATTCCGACAACTTCAACACAATTTGCTGTCCTGTGGTCGAATCAAGACCAAAGGTGGGTTCATCCAGAAACAGTAGACTAGGGTTAATCAACATTTCTTGTCTGCCAGTACTGACTCTCTTCCTTTCTCCACCCGAAACATCCCTAAGAAGCAGCCTTCCTATAATACGATCCTTACACATAATTTGTTAGACCAAGTTCAGTCACCACTGCTTCCTTATTATGTAGATCAAAATAACTAAATAAGCCTTTTGATTATCTCTACGTGGACCCACAGACCAGTGTAAATTGGGTGTAAGAATAAATGAGCTCTCTACATGGACCCATAGACCAGTGTAAATGGGGTGTAAGAACAAGTGAGTTGTTAATAGAAAATTCAACTCGTGCTAGCTTCTTTAGTATAAACTCAGCATAAAGAACATGTACAATATGCGTGCACAAAGCTCATGATTACATGAGATTCAGAAGCTACTAAGCCCTTAACAGATTGAAAATCATCCTGTAATTGAAATCTGCCTGAATATAAGCTTCAAAATCAGTAAATGAATAGGAGTATAAGAGCATTAGATTGTGATAAATGTGGTAACAGGTCAAGGAACTTCTAATGAGCGGGCACTGCATCTAATGTATATTATCTGTGCTTATTAGTCGTGAAGAACGTCTCAAAACCCTAAAATCTCAATTTTGATTTTATAATCTCTGAAGCAGAATACGTACTTCCATGTAATTTCGTTAGTTTGAGGATTGAACCATGGTCATTGTTCTTTACCAGGTTAGAACATTCAAGGAAGTGTCTTGCACAATGTTTGCAACGGTAGTAATTGGCGGAACAACAAGAATTCAAATGAAAATCCATTCTTCAAAATGACATGCAGCATCTACTATTATGTCAGAAGGGTACATCCAAAAAAGGAAACATCGCTATACAAAAAGAGACTGCCATACAAAAACAGGGGCAATCGAGTTCTGGCCCTGTTACAAAATTTAAGGGAACTTGTGAACCACACATAAAAGAGCTGCAATTCTGCAAATAACAAAATGATACCAACCAAGACAGCATTATATGGTGAAAGGATCATCAAAACACCAAACCAAAATTTTCCTCCATTACTAGAATACGAAATTTCATCACTTGCTGCAAATTGTTAAGAGCAAGCCATAATGATCACTGGGCAAAACAGGGAGCACCAACTTTTGTAACTCATTCTTCACTTTCTTCTCCTTACAATATGAAAGGCCTGGTATTGCTTCCATCCCGATCAAATTAATCCCAGTTATTTTGAAATCTCGCAAGTTGCATAGGAATCGATCTAATCGCTTCTGCAGTGTCCGGTTGCCTGATAACATCTGATTAGACTTGGTATCATATGTGTATCCAATCTCTCCAGGCCTTAGCTCACTCCAGGCATCTACCCACCCATCAGGTAGCGGAAACTGACCATCCAACTTGTCATCCCAGTTCATGTCACCACCAAGTATGACATTCGGTGAATCCTTGAGAAGGATTATGGCCTCCCTTGCCTGAGCTACACGTTCTTTGCTGTACATCTGATTCCATTTCGGAGGGGCAGGGCAGGGGCTTTCAAGGTGGCTAGTGGCAACAACCAATTGTTTGCTCCCTCCGCCTCCGACTTCAATCTCAGTCAGACATAGTTCTCTCCCCATTATAGAGTTGCTGAAGGGTTTACAGCTGAAGGATTTTACGGGTACTTTACTCAACTGCCATGGTCAAAGTGCATGAATCAATTTAGTAGAAATCCCACTAATATGCCCACATGCCTGCCAACTGGTCATTCAACTGGTCATTGTAGACCAGTCCTCTCAAAAACTTTAACAGAAAAAAGAACAAGATAAAATCATAGAATGTTGGGTAATGAAGATCTCACCTGCATGCAGAAATATGGCTTTTCACTTGCCATCTCATATGAAATTGAGCAACGATATACTTTCCACCAGCTGGACTGTTGAAAAATGTCATATATTGCTGGTGTGACCTCCTGAGTTTAAGTACCCTGTTAAATATGAATACCATAAAAAAGAAAAAGAACATAGAAACATGCATGTAGAAAGAAATTACAAACCTGTAAGCAAATGACATCAGGAGAATGCTGCTGAATAAGGTCGCTTAGTGCTCTCATCCTTTTATGCAATTCTAGGTCCTCCCGAAACCAAACATTATAACTCAAAACCTTCAATGTATTCAAATCAGTATCTCTACTGATCACCTCTGTCATACCTGCAGTTTTGCATTTATTTAAGATTTGAAAAAGAACCTAGAAGTAGCAACACTAAAGTATAATGATCATAACAAAGAATGCCAAAATCCAGCAATAGTAACTCTTTCAATTACAGAGGTGTAACCAAAATTCTGCATCATCTTATAGATGGTAGTACTCTTAGGTCAATTGCTCGTGAATTCTGACATTCAGCATAGTCATATACTTCACTAAAAGACATAAATGAAGTGTATAAGGCATTCTTTCTTGAAAGTATAAAGCAGATTGAAATAAAACCCATGAAAATTTGATCAAAGGGAAAAAAAAAAATTTGACATTTCTGTCTCATACTCATGCTGATACAAAGCGCAGTTCACAAATCACAATACAAACAACATGCTTGTTGGTGTGTGTAAAACAACCTTGAACTCAATTAGCAGTTTTATCAAACACCTTGTGAAGTTGTGAGCACAAAACCAAGAACTTACTAGTATGATGTCAAACCAAGGGAAAACCAACTACAATCACAACAATAAGAAAGTAGATGCAAAACAACGAGAATCTAAACAAAAGAACATGCAAACAACCACAAGACAATGATTTAAGTGGTTCACCCAAAATCGTGAGATTGTGATTTCACTAGTAAATGAGAATAACAAATGGATACAAGGATACTCACCTCTATCCCTTAGTTTCTTCTCTCCGACTAGAACTCAATCTCAAACCCTAATAACTCTCAACCCAAGGGTTCTCCAAAAAAACTCTCAAACCTCTCAAGAACACCTCCTCTATAGAGAGTGTAACTTTCTCTCTCTAAAAAATTCTCCCTCTCTATCTTTCGAGAAAAATATTGCACTCATACTACTAAAACAGTAAAACCCTTACTAGAAGTGGCTTTAACAACTAAATTAATGGGTCGGATCGGGTCGGTTTTGACCCAACCCCCAACCATGCTCCTGTTTGTTTGATTAAGAAACCACAAAGAGGTAAAGAGACACAGATGACAGATGTTTCAACCTGAAGTTTGGAAAACTTCACCTTAGATCAAAAGTATTTCAATCAGCAAAAAGAAAGAAATAAACACCAAAAACCCCAAAAGAAAAAACACTTTACACCAGATGGAGCAAAGTGTAATTAGGGTCTACAATCGAAATCAATACCAAAAATGCAAAACCCATCCAAAATGCTAAATGAACACCGAAAACCCCAAAAACCCACCAACCCTTGGAAAGAAAACTAAAAAGTAAGAACAAAGCTAACCCAAGAAAGTTTCCTCCATTCTCGTCGATTTCAAGGAACGAGACTTGCCCACTTCACGAAAACAATCGGATGATGCTTCAGTAGAAGTTTCTGGAATTTTCCTCTTACAAGGCTGCAAGGGCAAGAAAACAGAGCCCACTGAAGAATCCAATACTTCGTCAGGATCAACGGAATCTAAATCTTCGAAGCTGGATATTAACGATGCCGTTGATCTTGTGCCGCAGATTTCGCAGCTCGTCTGGCCAAATGTATTGGAGAAAGTGCAGGCCTTGCAAGACCATCTCGGCGTTGATGGAGAAGGAGGGGGAGGAGATGAAGATGAAGAAGTTGATGATGATGAGTACAGGCAGATCTGGCACGTCGATTTCTGAGATGGAGGGTTGAGATAAGTGCATTTGGAGCAAGCCCACGCCATTGATTTAGATAGGAAGGTAGAGAGATTTCTAGGGTTTCTGTAGGGAGAAGAAAAGAGAAAGAGCGAAGCAAGGTTCAACATGTCCATTTAAAGTTTTTAACCGTTTGGCGCTCCTTTTGAAGGGAGGGTCTCAATCGGGTCATTTCATGTATCAGGACCTAGTATTATTTTGTGCACCCTCTCTAATGGAGGGTGAACATTACGCACATCATCCAGCCGTTAAGTGTTGAAGGATAATCAACAGTTGACCACAATTGCTCCAGCAAGGTGTTTTTTTATGGTGGGCGTAAATTATGAGGGTGTGTGAAATTTGCACATCCATTGTGGGATTCACTTTGCTATAGAGATTGTTGTATGGTGTTGCTGTAAGTTTCGTATTATTTATTTTTAGGACGTCTGAATTAACCACAAATTAAAATGACGCATTATATATATAGTATTAGCACTATCAAGATTGGATAGGTGAAGGATGATTTCTTCAGCATGGAGATGATGACCCCAAACGTTGATATATGGGACGATGATCTCTCCTTTTGTTTATTCTTTTGTTAAAGGCAATGTAAACTCAGTAGCTAGCTTATTGTATGGCTAAAGAAGGAAGGTAGGTCCATACCAAGCAGACATGGGCATACAAGCACCCTGCTTTACTTTCTAGTTTTTTATTTGCTGATATGGATGCAACTGTGAACACCGAGGTGATGACGCACTACCTCTGTTTTTGTTTGTTGAGAAGGGATCAAATACCTCATTCAAAGAATGCCTAATTTGTATCTCATTACATAAAATAGGATGATCTAAGAGCTGATTTTCGTTGACAATGATCTCTTCACCACATAGATTATCATATCCAAAAATTATTGTGTTCTAAAACTTCTAGCCCCCCTCAAATCTTCTCATCAAAATCTTAAAATTTTACATTTTTTTTAAGATTTAATTTTAGTACAAATTCGCAACTATCTTTTGATGAGACTGAAAATTTTAGAATTGGATGGTTTTCGGATATGATAAAGTACAAGGTGAGAATAATATTCTCACAAAATATCAGCCATTGGATTCTCCCTATATGGGCTCCACGTGAATGGGGTTTAGTGGATGGGGCATTTGATCCCTTCTCCTTAATCTAATACTAATAGTTATTTTTTCCACATAAAAAATGTTAGATTTGAAAGACTTGCTTATTTAGATATGATTTTGTTGCAGTCTTATGTGGGGATCAGAGAGAAATGATTTTCTATGAAGATGATTTATTCACCAAATAGACCATCCTTACATCATCCTAAAGCTTCCGACCCTATCAAAAAATTCCTAATTTATTATTATTTTTTTAATCGGTAAAACTGATTGAAATTTATTGAAACAAATTCATAATTTGTTAGTCTCCCATTTTTATCATTAATGTTGAATTAAAATTTTATAGATTTAGAAGTTTTAAAAAGGGAATGATTTAATTTTATATAATATAAAAATAAATTTGCATTGATCATCTCTATGCAAACCCCATATGGAACCAACCATACCAAATTTATGTGTGAGTAAGCATGTCTCCAAGACTCCAACCACTAGTTTATTGATATTTGAAATGTTAATCTCTGCCTTTTCCAAAACTGGGAATTGCTTCACGAAAATGTGAATGTTGTTATCCAACCCCACCTAATAAGTTTTATTATGCAAGGTACGGGGGCTTTTTAAAAAAAAATTGAATTTTTTTATTAGATAATTAGAAAATTTAGTTGCTTTAGATTAGACCATGTGTTTATAATGTAGGTTTTTTTAACCCATACCTAAGAGAAAAGGTTTTGTTAACCTAATAATAGATAATAAATTGGGTCATATGTTTATAATGTAGGTTTTTTTAACCCACACCTAAGATATATATATATATATATTTTTGGTAGAAAATACATTAATTATTTTTGGTAGAATGATGTATATGGGATTGATGTAACATTCTAAATCAACTCCTTTGGCATGCCATTAATCATAGGGCAAATTAATGATAACCCTAGCAACTGTTGAGGGTATTTTTTATCCGAAACTGTTGACAGTATTTATACCGGCAACTTTGTTGTATCATTTCAATCTTTAAAATACTAACTTAATTTATTCTTACACTCTATTTACATTCGTTTATCAGCCTGAACAGAGATGACTCTTCTTGTAATTTCGTTTAAAGGAATGACTAATTCAGGGGACAAGCCAATGGCTGCTTGCCATGCCCATGTGTGTTAGAAACATATTTTATGAAAAATGCCTACACAACCAAACTAATAGTACCCTACTTCATTTCCCAACTGATGTGGCAGCAGCTTAATCTTTGTGTTGGTAAATCAAGGGAAGTAGGGCAAATATCGGTGGGTTGTTGTCATTGGGGGGCCTGGCAGAATTCTTCCGGAGCATCTCTCTTCTTGTGACCTTTGTACGTGAAGTAGCGATGTAAGTGGGCTGCAGTCGAGAAAGAAAGGCCAGCCTGTAATACGACCATTACCTCAAAATGAAAGCACAATATTTACTGAAATACCCTTAGGAACTCTTATTATTGTACGTCAACGTCAGGGCCATTTATTTGCAGATTGAGAGGTCATTTTGGTCATCTAATATATAAAGAGAGCCAAAATGTCCTCTCTGATTCTGGAGCGGTCTTGTCGTTTCAAAAACACACAATAAGCTAGAGATATCTGAGCTGAGTCTGGTTTTTGGATACATTTGCTCCCTCCCTCCCTCCCTCCCCTCCTCATCTATAGAGTTTGAGAATCCAGAAAAGCTCTCAAGGCTTCTCCGCTCTGCAGGAAGACGAAAGAGTTCTGTCCACATTACCCATGAAGTTATCCAAGATTTAGGAGTTCGATTCTGTTGACCCAAGTGTAACATGGGTCAAGAAAACCCCACTATTGTGATTGGTGGGCTTAAACGTTGACAGTTTAAAATTCTGACCAATCCTAAATCCTAAATCCGTCCATTGTTTGTAATTTAAATTCTGTTGTTTTTTTTCTTTGGTCCGTAAAATAATTTATTGAAAGTGTAATAAATAGTTGATTTTGAACACAATTTTGTAGAATGCGCGGCCTTGTGCAAATTGAGGGAAATGAAGAGACTTCAACTAAACACACTTAATTGCAATCAAACACAGTCTTAGGCTATGTTTTGGGTGATAGGAATCGGGAATATTTGTAGAGTGGGAGAATCACAAACCCACCTCCTCCTTTAGGTTTTGCTATTGCTTCATTTTTTGCCATTTTTAATAATTTTTTTAGAATCACATTCTAAAAGCGATTGAACATTGAAATGAAATCACAATTCCAAAATGCAATTTCAATTTCGTCATCCAAATATAGCCAGGTGTTATAGGCCTAGCTGTGTTACACAGTCAAAGGGGTTTACCGTTAAAACAACCCACAATGGTTGGTAGTTCTGCTCACCCACTGGTGAACAAATCTCACCATTCCCATGGTGGGGCTTAACCAGTTAAGGTAGGTCAAAATAGGTTGTAGTATTGACCGTTTTTAAGGTCCCATCATTGGGATGGCAGAGTCTTGTTCACCCACCTTAACTTGCAGGTGAATAAAATCACACTCAAGTGGCTCTTTCAAAATTGACCAATTTAATTATGACAAGTAAGCAGATAGGGACAGTGAAGTATACTTTGGCTCTCTGCTCTGCCTGAGCAGATAACCCTGTCCATTGAAATAACAAATTATAATTTATAACCAACAAAACTCAAAACCCGACAGGAACAGGATCCGGAAGGCAGAAGCCGCTTCTAGGTCTAGTGAGAGTGTTTTAGAGAGAGAAAGAACCCAAACGCCAAAACAAACGAAACAAGGCAAAGAAATCGAAGGATAGATTTGGACCCTGTTTTATTACTTCAAAGATCATGCAAAGATCTTCAACTCAACCTGAAGAACGTGAACCAGCTGAAGCAAAACCAGAGCTTCAGCTTCTTGTTCATGGCGGATTCTAAGCTACTACTCATCTCCTCCATCTTTCTCTGTCTTCTATTTTCCTTCACCAAAGGTAAACCCTCTACAAACCCAATATTCCAATAACTAGAGAGAGAAAGCAGAGAGAGAGTGTGTGTGTTTCTCACTTGCTTCTTTTGTTTTTGTTTTTAAAAGGAGTTGCAGCAGCAGAAACAGGACTAGTAAGAGTGATAAAGAAGCAACAGGACGAAGAACAGCCATTTGTGGGAATCAATATCGGAACAGACGTCTCTAATTTTCTATCTCCAGCTAACCTAGTTTCATTTCTTCAATTACAGAAGATTACCCACATTCGTCTCTACGACGCTAACGCCGACATTCTTAAAGCCCTTTCTCACACTAAAATCCGTGTCATTGTCGGTGTACCCAATAATCAATTAATCGCCATTGGCTCTTCGAATTCTACTGCAGCTACTTGGATCGACAGAAATGTCGTATCTTTCTATCCAGAAACCCTAATTACTGCAATTTCAGTCGGTGATGAGGTCTTAACCACTATCCCTTCTTCAGCTCCAATCCTTCTCCCTGCAATTGAATCTCTCTACAGTGCTTTAGTAGCCTCAAATCTTCATACCCAGATCAAAATTTCAACTCCTCATGCCGCATCCATCATTCTTGACCCATTTCCCCCTTCTCAAGCCTTCTTCAACCAAACCCTTACACCATTTCTCCTCCCTTTGATTCAGTTCTTATCAAGAACTAATTCTCCTCTCATGATGAACTTCTATCCTTATTATGTATTTATGCAGAACAAAGGGGTAGTACCTTTAGATAATTCACTTTTCAAACCCTTAACCCCTTCAAAAGAAATGGTCGATCCCAATACTTTACTTCATTACACAAATGTACTAGACGCCATGATTGATGCAGCATACTTCTCAATGAAGAATTTCAACATAACTGATGTTGTAGTTCTTGTTACAGAGTCTGGCTGGCCATCAATTGGGGATTCAAAAGAACCCTATGCCACAATTGACAATGCAGATACATACAATTCAAATCTAATCAAACATGTTTTAGATCGAAGTGGTACTCCATTACATCCAGAGCTCACTTCAAGTGTTTATATCTACGAATTGTTCAATGAAGATTTAAGAACATCCCCTGTTTCAGAAGCAAATTGGGGGCTTTTTTATGGGAATTCAACACCAGTATATTTACTTCATGTTTCTGGAAGTGGATCATTTTTGGCAAATGATACAACAAACCAGACCTACTGTGTGGTAATGGATGGAGTTGATTCAAAAACATTGCAGGCAGCTCTTGATTGGGCTTGTGGTCCGGGTCGGGCTAATTGTTCAGAAATTCAACCCGGAGAAAACTGTTATCAACCCAACAATGTCAAGAATCATGCTTCTTATGCATTTGATAGTTATTATCAGAAGGAAGGAAGGGCTGCAGGTTCCTGTGATTTCAAGGGAATCGCCACCATTACCACTTCAGACCCAAGTAAGTATTATTTTCATCTTGTTCTTGCTAATGTGCGCCGTAGTGTAACCATTACATCATCAAGCTTGAAAAAGTAAAGAGAAATTCTTCTTTTTTGCTAATGTGCACCTACTGTGTGTGATGGTTACCACTTACTACCATTGATGGAACTTGGAAGTATAGATTCTATAGAATAACCCAAGTAGTAAAGCTGGAAGGTTCGGCCTATGCTAACGTGCACGGGGGTGGACAATGGACATTGATTTTGTGTGTTTCATTGGGTTTTGCAGGTCACGGGAGCTGTATCTTTCCTGGGAGGTGAGAAAGTTGGTGTTTGTTGGTTACTTAACTTGCATATTATTTAGTAATTAATGCTGTGTAGTTTGACTGTGGGGACTCCAGTTAGATCAATTTCACCATCATCCCATTATTAAACAATTAATATATGTTGGGAAAGTGATAGAATCATTATACATGCCTATATTTAGATTGGAATACATATTTCAACCCAACATTTTACTAGTTCAGCCCAACAAGGGTCAATTCTAGAGAGCCAATAATACATAATGTTGTTTTAGTTGTGTACAGTTGCATAATTATAAAGTGGTTCGTCGGATTTATAGAACCGATAAGCCATTATGAAATCTTTATTATATAAACCATGAATAGTTTCGTGGATCTAATAAAATATTGGGTTAGCCCCGCCCTGTTTAGCCCGAGATTTGAACAAAAATTTTGCACACTTCACATATAGATGATCCAAAGGGGCTAATTATCGATAAGGATTATCTAGTCACCATGTAGATTATCTTTACTAAAAAATAGTATGGAGATGATTCAGGAGTTTTTCATAGATATTGCTAATTTTAAACCAACATTTAAGCTTGAATGCTGATGGTGTTGGTCTTTAATTGGTCTTTAATTAACAATAAAAGGTTAAGATGATGGAAGTACTTTAGATGTTGTTTCTACTTTCTATATAGGAAGTTACTCTCTATGGGTTGTAATAGTGTCTTATTTATGAATCTAGACCGCTCATTTAATTATCCCTTTTGGATCTGCAAAAGTAATCAATAATTCCAAATGGATCCTAAAGATTGATTACTAATGCTTTTGGGGTTCATTTATATTTTAAGTATGTTTCCTTTGTTTGTCTGATCGAAAAAAATAAAATAAAAAAAGTTTACTTTGTTTTTTTAATGTGTGTTTTTAAACTTTATGTGGTACAGTAAGAAGGTAGGGAACAAGACGACGACAGAGAGCACAGCAACCAATAATGACGCAACAAGTGGAGGGTTGGGATTGAAGAGTTTATTGAGAAAAAGAAGAAGAGGAGGGGTGGAAGGGTACTTTCACTTTCTTGTGATATCATTTTTGTTGATGATGAATATGATGTTAGTATAGTACCAATATCAGCACGGATTTCATATCTTGGATTCTTTGATCATGGCGGGGGTGGGGAGACATTAATTAATAGCAAGAATTGGATGGATCATTCAAAATTTTGTATGATTTTGGTGTTTCTGAGATGTACCATGAGTCACATTTTGTAATTTTGTAGTTTATGCGCCTTTTCTGTAAAACATGGATTCATGATATTGATCCGTACTGCTTGTGTCTGTAATTCAAATTGGAAAAGGGGATGATCATGAGAGGCACTCATCATAGAGCTAGCAAGCACAACAGACCTGCTGGCGTGGGCATGGGTAGCATTAGGGTTTGGGTGGGGTCGCACATTACATTAGTATGTTTCTTGGCAGCAGCAGCTCACAGAGGGGGGAATCTGCAGGGAAAAGGATGGGTGCTAACTGAATTATTGTATGCTACTACTGTTAATGGAAAAGAAGACAAATTTTATTATGAATGAACTTATATTGAATTGAAACAAGAAAGTGAAAGTTCCCTTCCCTACGCTTCTTTTATTAGGTCAGAACATTTTTTGTTTTCTTTTCTTTTTTAACGGTACAATAGTTGTGGTACTAAAGCCATTCAAAAGTGCGAGGGAGGTTATTGCACCCTCTCTTAGAATTCCCTCTTTAGAACGTCCACGCATGTAGGACCCACATATGATACATATAAGGGCTAATTTTTTTTAGATGATGTTCTTCTCATTATGTTTAAAAATTAATTTGTTCTAAAACTTCTAACCCTATCAAATAAGCCTTTAAAAATTGGTAACTATTTGGTAATTATTTGAAGGGTTAAATAGTGACCAATTTTTAAGGACTAATTTGAGGAGGTTTGAAGTTTTAAAACGAGCTGATTTTTCAATATGATGATATACATAGTGAGAAAAGCATTCTCTAAAAAAATCAGCTCTTGAATGCATCGCATGTGGGTCCCACAAACGGGAGCATTATAAGGAGGTGTTCTAAGACGGGGTGCAATAACCTCCCTCGAAAAGTATATATGGGGCTTAAAATTCTAAATAGATTTGACATCACGAGCTGGTGGAGATTGTGATTATATAAGACCAAAGTACCCTAAAACCCAAAGAAGAGAGCTGCTGATTAAGATTAACTTTCCTGTCAAAGATCTGATCCTAATTTGGTTTTTTAATTTTGAGTTAATCAGATGTTTCATGATTTAAACCTTAGTATTTGACTTGGGTGGGGGGCAAATTGGGGTTAGTCGTTGATTTTCTCAAGATGCATACCAACGACTAGTATTTTTCATAGAAAATAATAAATATATTAATTTTTATTATTTTAATGAGGCTCAATCGAGTCAAGTTAATTGATTGGAGCTATGTCAGTGCTTCATATATCATGAGAGGACAAATAGGTTTGCATATTTTCAGGCTCCACTTCTATCAATATATTCTGCCCACTTTAAACTTTTACATGTTACACACTTCTACCTATTTTATTTGCATTCAATTTACATTCTCATGTGGACCGTGTAGGATGATCGAAATATTGATTTTTAAAAATAGATTATCTTCTCATCATGTAGATCAACATTAGTCCTTCGATTATTTCTATATAGATTTGCAAACTGATGTAAACAAGGTATATATAAGAGTAGATCTAGTAACCCACTTTAAAGAACAAAGCCAGCATATGCAACACTTGCAAGTTGCAACGTTCTTACATGTTTTAAAGAACAAAGCCAGCATTTTTAATCAACTATATATATTCACGGGACACGGGTTGTCCTGTATCTAGATGGACATGGTTAGTAGCCGTTGGATGGTTCATCTAGATAGAGGGCTAAGAAGATAAATTGTAGAGCAATGCTACTCAGCCCCTAGACTGTTTTAAATTGAAGGTGTAGTTAAATGCCATCTCATTGGACACCTTACATCTTGGGTGAAGACTGCAATGGATTAAAGAGAGAAACAAGGGGTTGATATCTATTCTGAATGGAGGGGAAGCAATTTTGGGATATTTAGGGGGTTCTCCACCAAAATTTACCCCACCTCCCCTACCACTATCACCACCACCACCAATAACACCTTCACCATATTCTCACCATCGCCTCCACCTCCACCATCAACAGATGGAGAGAGAGAGAAAGAAAGAGATCGATTGAGATCTGAAAGCTCTCTCTCGATCTCTCCCTCTATCTTCTCTATCTTGATCTCTCCATCTCTCTCTTTAAAAACAACACCACCATGTACGGCCACCATCCACCACAGCAAACCCTAGATCTGAAGAAAAGAAAAAAAAATCGACTATTGATTGTTGAATTTTACTGAAATTTTTGACAAGCATTAGTCAAAATCATGACTTCAACTATTGATTGTCAAAATTATCAGTCGATTTCTTTTTTGTCCTTGATGATCACCTTTGAATTTTTTTCTTCTTCAGATTTCTCTCTCGACCTAC
>MVGT01002430.1:81144-108910 GCA_002174775.1 Macleaya cordata
CCTAGCAAAAAATTTTAATAAAATTTATATTTAAAATAATATTTTTAAAGATTAAAATTAATAAAATACAATAAATAATGTAAAAATAATTGACGTACACATATATTTATATGATAAAAATAAGTATATAAATAAATATATAGATAATTTTATAATTAATTATATATATTTACTAAACGGGGTGGGGACGGGGTGGGGAATGTGATCCCCGTCCCCGCCCCATCCCCGGGCGGGGATGGAATTTTCTCCCCATCCCCGCCCCATTAGGGGCGGATCCCTGCGGGGACCTTAATCCGTGGGGATTTTTGCCAACCCTAAACAAAATTGCCTCTCCCCCCTCCAAAATGGCTTCCTTAATATCAGCCCCAAAATAAAAAGGGTTAAAGACTAGATTACTTTATGGGAATCAAGATCTTGGGCCAGAGCCCAATACGTCAAGTAAAAGAGGGCCACTAGCCCAAGGCAACGGTTATGGATCAGATTTCATTAGTTTTGGAACTGGTGTGGTTTTTGGGTAGAGAATGGGTTGAGATTCTATAACTCTTGGTTCTAATCTAAGTAACTAGAGTGTGAAGCGGGAGCAAACGGAGGCAGGTTCTAGAGCAAGAGCGTCACCTCTTTCTTACTGTTCCGAATCGTCTGGTTACTTAAGGTTCTACTTCTGATCAATAAATTTTGGTTGATGCTTCTTTTGAGTTGTTTTATGTTAGTTTGCCTCCGCCAGTATAAACTAGGTCATTACTTTCTCTCTCTCAACATTCAAGCTGGTCTTTACCAAATGATGAAACAATATGAAACGGAAATCTATCTATATTTCTCACTCACAAAAAGAGGAACAAAATCTACAAAAATAGGCAACAAGATATCAATGGGTAAAAAGAAAGAAAACACAACATATAAACATTTAACACTATCCAGGACTGTCGAGTTCCCCCCTCCCCTTTGAACCCATCCTAGTTTTACTCTCCATATCCTCACTAGTATGAATCTTCTTCTCTTTTTTTCAATCAACTTCAGTCCTTTTAACATTTTTATATCATCTGAGAGCATTCACAAAAGCCATCAAAGAATCAACATCGCGCTTCTCGGATGGGTACTTGATGGGCTGGGAAGAGTGCTTGGGGAAGAACAGTATCGTGGGGAAGCTCCCTAATTGCAGCTCCTGTTTCGCGTATTCCTTCTGCTCTCCGTCTGCCCTGAACTTTCCCACCTTCACCCCACTCTCCTTCAACTTCTCTCCCAATTCCACATATGATGCTTCCATTCCCTGGCAGAATTGGCACCAAGGCGCGTATAGCACGACCACCCATGGTTCCCTCCTGTTCTCCAACTTTGCCAAATTCTCTATCCCAGCCCTGGTCAAACTTACTAGATTTTCGCTGTTGAATATGTCATCGGTCCCAGCTACGTTTGATTGGGAGGACCCAGCCTCCTCGTCCTGCTTGATGTTTCCCTTGTGCAGCCCACACTCCTTGGCCTTAGCATCCTCCCACCACCACCTTCCTTCCCTCTCGTGTTGCCCTGGCAATACAGGCCTAGTGCACGGCTCACACCCAATTGACACATATCCCTGTGAGTGCAACGAATTGACGGGCACATTCATGGCACGTAGGAAGTTCCATATATCGCCACCGTTCACATTGGCAACAGGGTTCCACTTAATCAGGCTGCCAACTCCACCATCTAACCCTTCGAATGATGGGTCAACCTGGACTACTGGAATTTCAGCTCGGGTCCCTGGAGATTGATCTTTCCTTTGCCCTGTGATCCAAGCCCGGAGTCCCTTGAGCGCCCTTCTCAAAGGCCTCACTTTTCTCACTCTGCAGCATTCTTGATGCCCGTCCTCATAGAAGGAGAACAGTCCCTTGCTTCTAACTAGGCCCTGCACTTCTAATGCATCTGGGAACATGTACTCAATCCGGATGTCATATTGCTTCTCTACCTTATCGAAGAATTGATATGTCTCCGGGTTTAACCTTCCAGTGTCTAAGCTGAAAACCCTAAAGGGTCGACCAGTCAATCGCGCATACTCGATCAAGACCACATCCTCTGCTCCACTGCACAAACCAACATCAAATTATTATCAGAAATCACAATAAATGGATAGTCACTCACAACAAACAAAAATTAAATCACAAACAAATTGATAGTCATAGTCTCACACTGGAGAACAAACAATAAAAAATGAACCATCTAACAACAAGAGCGGCCAACGATTCAATTGGATTTCCACTATGGCCACCTCTGGGTGAGCCACCCCGTGTTATTTAGCAATCACCCGTTTAATTCACGTTTGATAAGCAAAGTTACACAAGTATCACTTATAGACAAATCATTCCAAATTATTTGAAGCACAATTTTTAATTTTCTAAAAATATCAATTTTTGGTTTTTTCATTAAACCATAAAGATCATTATTTAATTATTACCCAATTTATTGACCAGATAATTACTACCCACTTTTTCACCCAAAAATTTATAACTAACAAGGGATCCAACCATAATGAATGAAGAACCCTGGAATTGGCATGTAACCTCATAGGAAAAGGCATGTTCTGGTATTCCTAATTAAACATCTAGTCCTTGGGGGGATTCTATCAAAGATTCAAAGCTACACAGAATATTCTTCCTAACAGTGGCATTTATGTAATTTAAATTGAATAGATGGTCAACTGATTGAAAATCAACGATCAGGATTGATTTGAAGGAGTAAAATTACCTGAAAGCAATAGCAATATCATGCCCAAATTTCTCAAGGGCTTTATCCATAATTTCCAAAGGAGAAGCATTTTCAAGTTCTTTAGCCAATTTCTCATAATCCTCTGTTTCTACCTTCTCTGTTACCACTGCAAATACCACAAACCAAAAAAAAAAACAAAAAATTAAGCGCAAAAGAATCACCACAAAAACTGAAATCAACCCAGAAAACAAAAGACTAACGAAACCCATTAATGAAAAGAGGGAAATTTCATAACATACCAGGAGCAATTACAGTTGATGCTGCAAGAGGAACAATTGATTCTCTCCTCTTTGACTCTGCAAATACTGGTTTCACTAAGCATCGTCTTCGAGAAGAATTTGTTGCAATTGATGGGTTTAGAGGTCGATCCAACGGTCGAAATGAACCAATTTGTGAAGCTGCAAAATTAAACAGTTTGAGATTTAACGAACAAGAAAAAAAAAATCAAAAAAAAAACAGGAGAATGGGAGTAAAAACCCACAAGAAAACAGAGCTAAAATAAGGATTTAAAAGAAACCCATGTAAGAAAATCGAACCTTTGAGCTCTTGAGAAGAGATTGAACGCGAAGTAAATGAAGCAGAAAGTGCTGAAGATGATGAAGAAGAAACTGATAACGCCATTAGAGAATTCTCTCTTTCTCTCTCTAAAACTTCTCTCTTCTTTTTTTTGTTTCTCTGTTTTTGATTCTGGTTTTCTCTCTTTCTTTCTTTCTGGTAGCTCGTGATACGGGAAGGGGGTTAAATAATCGCCTGAGAAATTACGCAGTTTCAGGTTCATTGAACCTGGACGCTATTTAGACGTAAGTTGTTTCTTTGAGTAGTCCTACGTGGCAAAAATCTATTGGATGGGATAATTGAGAGATGTTAAGCGCTTTCGTCACACACAAAAAGACCAAAGTGGTCAAGAAAAAAATTGATTTTAAATTGGACTAGATATTTCCACCCAAGTTTAAATTTAAATTGTTCCACTTCCAAATTCCAACTAATTTATTCTTACACTCCACTAACATTCATTTGTTGGTTATTCTGCATGGAGATGATTCAATACTAGCTTAAATCTTTTTAAATTAGATGGTTTTCTTTTTCTTTTGGAATGATCCATTGGACGAGGTGATCATCCTTGTAAAAATAACCATTGTTTCCTATGTAGGCCTCCCAAAGTAGGTGTAAGCACGATGTAAGATAACTCAGGTGGAACATATAAAAATTGGGTGGAAAAATCTAACATCTTTTTAAATGTATATCAACCGGTCAACCTTTTGGTCCTCCATGGTTTTTTTTTTTTTTCAAAATAAAAAATCGGAGAAAAGAAGCAGCCATGCTAGGTTTATGGGGTCCCACCAAGATCCAAGAGATCATGTTTGTAGTGCAACTTGATACTTTGATACAAGTATACCACTAGTACATGTACATACTATAGCTATACAATGATTAACTAACCATCAAATAATGTGTGGTTTTCACATTTTGACTGAGTGCAGCTACAGCTACAGCCACAGCCACAGATATGTCATGCCTGGAGTACTAGCATGGTTTGTTAGATATAGAGCACAAAACATTCGAATGGATATTCGATCCATTGCATAATTAATATATATGTGGCTTCAAACAGGGCAAGGTCGTGTGGTGAGCAAAGGTTTTCATTGCCAGTCTTTGTCAGGCTACAATGCTCAATAACCATCCTCATGCGGGCCAGCATTTTTTACGAAGCCCGCCGGCTTCATATATTGGTGATGCAAATTTCCCCTTCATTTGGTTGTGACAGGACTATTGCTTATCTACAAATACATTGATCACGCATAGAAAATATTGCCACCTACTGCTATGAAAATAAGTACAATCAACCAAGTACATAACATTTCCACCAATATAAACATACCACCAATAGAAGATGAGTGCTGCTTTTTGGGCCGACTCTTTTACAAAATAAATGCCAGATGTTTATGTGGTATGGTAGATCCCACTGCCATATAAGTTGGAAATCCCCTTATAATATTTTTGGGAGAGGAAAAGTGGTGGGTCCCACCCTACCACATAAGCATCTCACACCCATTTTGTAAAATGGTCGGGTCAAACCATAAACCATATGGGTATAGTACTCAAATTATGATAATAAAAGAAAAATTTAACTGACTACTCAAAAGTCTTCTATATTATGTATCGCCATCCAACAAATTATATCTATAGGTTCAGTACCTGTAGAAAATAGCACTTATTTACAGGACTTAATTCAAGGCCTCTCTTTTAAAGTTTTAAGAGAAGGATAACTCCAATTTTTTCTTATATAGGGGTGTTTTTAATGGGGTGCAATCATGTGAAGTAATTTTGTGTGTTGGTGATGTGATTAGTAATACTAAGCACATCACTAAGGGGCTTAGTATTACTGTGTGGTGATGAATGATTAAATAATGTGTTTTAAGAGGATGACAGATTGAGAGTGTATATATATATATACTGATGTATGCATATAAATTATTTTAAACTAGGTTTGGGGGCCACGGGTTAAACTGACCCGTGACCCAACCCGCGACCCAACCCGTGACTAAGGCCAGCCCTAATTCCCCACCGTCCCTCTCTTTTAGTAAAGAAAAAAAATAGAAAAGAAAGAGGGGAGAAATCATTGGAAAGAAAAGAGAGAGGGAGAGTGAACTAGAGAGAGTGAGATGAATGAAGGGAAGAGAGTGAGAGAAAGANGGGTGGGTGGGACAATATCAATATGGATCTTGATTAATCACCTCTCAAAAGTATTCTCCCTCAAACGCTTAACGACATTCTCCATCTACTAATACCCAAAACTACTCGATCAACATTATGTCATTAGTAATGCTAATTTTTTTTTTGAATTGGACTTAAATTAAAGATGAATCCCCTTTGTGGGACTCGATATCAGAACCTACAATTTGGACAACCATATTTCTAACCACTCTAACAAGTGGTCTTCCACGTCATTAGTAATACTAATGCGATCCATCGATCACCACTTGGGATTTCATTAGGGATCTCATGACCTGTAAAGTTTATATGAAAATAATTTAAGGCTTAATTTCTTGTATATAATGTTTTCTGTTCAAATCAAATACTTGTTTGTCCCAAGAGTGTGTCATCACGTGATCTACCAGGCGGATCAAACTAATTAGCTGTATATATTTTTGTAAATTCTTTTCTCTTAATACAATCTATTTGTTTTGCCGATGAAAAAAAATTAACTGTATTTTTGCTAATATATAATTTAGGAGGGGATTTTTGTTCAAAAATTAAGATTAGAGGGGTTTTCTACTTATATATGTTTTTGATTGAAGTCATCATCTTTTCCTCAATTTTCATGACCTATCCTTCTTCTAAAGAAATATTGTTTAAAATATAAAACAAATATGGTTTTTGCAATAATAAAGAAATAGAAGAGTAAGAGAATAATTTTTTTTGAAGGGAAACTTGAAATTTAGATTGAATGAAAAATGAATAGTTACAGCAGAAAATTACAGGAATAAAGAGTTAAAAGACCTAAAGATAAGGAAGAAAAAATGTAGGGGAAAGCTGTAAGAGGAAAAAATGTAGAGGAAAGCCGTACGATTAATTACATGAAAAGGGTGTCCCAGTTGAAAATGAATTGATGCAACGGAATCTTCATATCTTGATAATGCAATGAAACTCAGAAGTGGATTAGGGTTTTAACTTCATGGCTTAACGCGATGGGATCTTTGGATTTGTTGTCGAAGACTCTTCGATTCCTTTCAATCCAGATGGTCCAAAAGATTGCCGCCGGAACATATTTTATTGTAAGATTGTTATCCTCACTATATAAATCATTCTCAAATAAAATCAGTAATTTCTAAAAATTTTAACCCCATTAAGTTGATTAAAAATAAAAAATTATCTTTTAATTGAATAATGAACGATTGATGATGGCGTTAAATATCCCAATTGATTGAATAAACAATGTGGGGACAAGGAGGGTATATGGGATGGAGGATGTGCTCTCATCTCGTAAAAGGTGCCCAAAAATCAACCACAGCTTTTTAACACGTACCTACTCGTTTTTTGGGCTTTATACATAGAGACGACAAACGTGGATAAAACGTGCGAAAGACACCGAATAAGTCCTTTGAAGAAAAAATCAACACCATATGTTGAACGCGAATACGTTAGTCCGTGTGTTTCTAACTGCATCAGCTGACACGACCTTTTCTTGTCATCAGATATACCTCAGGCCCCACTGGTCATCCTAAATTGGTCCCTAATTATCGTTGAGTTCCAGAGAACTCGTAACATAAACTTGTGTACATCTGGTTACATGGTATCAGGCTATCAGCTAATAATTTAAGCCAACTTATTTTTGTATAAAAAGAGTGAGTGTCCGTGATCACTCTCCCTGCTTTGCTTACACGATCCGATCATCTAGGGTTTCTGGTCTTCGCTTACTGGTAAGTTCTCTCATCATCTCTCAAGTTTCCAACTCCGAGTTTAGGGTTTCATTTCATCTGTTTGATCTTCTTCTCTACTTACTGGATTTCACGACTCTCTTGAGTCAACGCAACAAGATCAGGATCAAGTGTCCCTACATAGATTACTTACAAGTATACTTCTTGAATGTCAAAAAACTTATCTTTTTTGTGATATTTTGAAGTTAAATTGTAACTGTTGGTCTGGGTTTTGTTAAATTTGGGTAAAAAAATGTAGATTGGATTATAAAATGGCTGAAGCTGAGGCGGTTGATCAAAGTGGAAATGTGTTGGAATGGGCACAGAAAGATAAGCGTCGGCTACTTCATGTCGTGTATCGAGTGGGAGATCTTGATAAAACCATCAAGTATTTTTTTTTACTGTAACTTGAATCTGATCTTTTTTTATTTTAATAGTTAGGGTTAGTTTAAATTTGATGATTCATGAATTGTTTTAATGGCATAACAGGTTCTACACAGAATGCCTTGGGATGCAACTGTTGAGGAAACGAGACATTCCAGAAGAGAAATACTCAAATGCCTTTCTAGGGTTTGGGCCTGAAGATTCTCACTTTGTTGTGGAGTTGACATACAGTATGAATCTGACATGTTTATTAATGTTATATTACTTTGATGATTTCTTTACTTTTCTTCATTTACATGCTCGTATTAGTTGTTTGCTTAGGTTAGTTATTGATTGATTTGCAAAACACTTGTTTCTTTTGTTCTGTTCTTTATTCACCCATCATTGTCGTTCGTTCCGAATCATGTGCACATGGGTCACTGAAGATCAACATATCATGGTGGTTGAATTATCTTTATCATCCAAAATCGAATCTTCATCAATTATTAGAGTGTAGATCTAGAATGGCTCATTAGTTGGATGCTTTTAGCATGTCGATCTCTTTGGCGTGGGAATGTAGTTCACCACTCCAGAAGTCCAGATTGATCCATACATGTGCAGTTTGAAAGAGAATTATAATTAGTAGACTCCATTTCTCTACTTCTCTGTGTCGTATTAACGCACTCTGTTTTTATGCTAATTCACAGATTATGGGGTGGACAGTTATGACATTGGAACAGGCTTCGGACATTTTGCAATTGCTACCCAAGATGTATGTTTTTGTTCTGTGATTCATTTTTAAACATGAATATGGTTGATTTATGTAGAATTTACGAAACTAATTCATAAACTGGCAGGTCTATAAATTGGTTGAAGACATCAGAGCCAAGGGCGGCAACATCACACGTGAGCCTGGTACAGTTAAAGGTGGGTCAACAGTCATCGCTTTTGTTAAGGACCCTGATGGCTACACTTTTGAGCTTATCCAACGAGGGCCAACTCCTGAACCACTATGTCAAGTTATGCTTCGTGTTGGTGACTTGGACCGCGCTATTAGGTTCTACGAAAAGGTAAGTTTACTATTGTATATAAATGTTGATCAAATGAAACGCTTGAAATCTACACAGTTATCTTGTATGAGAATGTATTCCCAACTATATCAGTAATATGGTGTTTGATGTTATGTAAACTTACTAGCTCTTCCTCCATCCAGGCCTTGGGGATGAAGCTCTTGAGGAAGAAAGACAACCCTGACTACAAGGTCACTTGCTTAGCTAATACTTTTTTTAAGTTGTGTATTGATTTGTTTTTCGTTCTCAGTTCGCATTTTAGCATTCCCTGAATTCTGCATTTCGCCTTAACACTCGTCCACTTTATCTGTTGCATGCATTGTACAGTATACTATAGCGATGATGGGTTATGAAGAAGAAGACAAGACAACTGTTCTGGAGCTAACCTATAACTACGGTGTCACCGAGTATACCAAGGGAAATGCATATGCACAGGTTGGTTGGTTAACTCATAAGCTCTGCCAGTTAAACTAACTTTCATTTCAACACATCTTAAAGTTTTTATATGTTTAACATTTATTACCAGATCGCGATTAGTACGGATGATGTATATAAAAGTGCCGCGGTTGTTGACGTGGTTACCCAAGAGCTGGGAGGAAAGATAACCCGACAACCTGGCCCAATCCCTGGAATCAACACCAAAATTACCTCCTTCCTTGATCCAGATGGCTGGAAAACGGTGAGTCCTTCCAGTGCAAATAAGTCTCTCTTGAATTGGGGTGATACTCTAGTATGTTGTAGCTCTTAAATGTGTTTCCGTAAACTTGAACATCATGGTGACAATTGCTGTTGAGTGTTGCCTAGTGAAGTTGCCATTTGTTGGTGTGAGTGTAGTGTATAATTGTAGGTTGTTATACTTCTGCTGGTTTAATGAACTATAGCCATTGCTATAGACTGATAACAATGCCTTATTTTGTTACCTGACTAACCATTGCGCTACCTTGATGCTTAAATCTAGGTCTTGGTCGACAATGAGGATTTCCTGAAGGAGCTGAAGAAGGACGATTGATCGGTGGGTGACACCGTCGCTGATAAGCTCCTAGTAGTAAACACTAGCACTAGTAATAAAAGGTCCTATGGAACCATATTATGTTACGAGCATGTTGTATTTCGATGGATGGTATGATATGGTATCTATATAAAAATGTCCCTTCTTAGCCGTCTATTTGTTACTATCTAAGTAACCAGAGCGCGGGTCGGAGCTGGAACGAAAGTGGGAGCGGGAGCGTCGGAGCGGCTGATTAAAAAATATTCTTAGTTCTAAAATACCTTCGGAGCGGGAGCGTCGGAGCGTAATTCGGAGCGGGAGCGCGAGGTTCCAGAGCGGGAGCGTCACCCCTGTACCAAGGTTTCGGTTATGGAAAATCAGTGCTTCCTAATGAGGATGAGGGTTAAAGGGTACCATTTCAAACCGTGTCTAAAATCTAAGCCTTCTTTTGGAAAAATGAACTTAAAAACCCACATACATTTGATAAGTTAACCTAAAATGTGCTGGTGCGAATCAGGATCAACAGGTGGACAATCATCTTGATGGGGAAGAAGTTCCCTTCTCTTTTTGGTCCGATTTGGGGCTTTGTTAAGAAAAATCATTTTGAAATCGTTGAAGTTCAAGTAAATTGAGATGCAATAGATAATCCATCTTCCGTAGAGACGATCTTGTGGTTCAATCCTCTGGTTTTTATTCCGTGCTCAGAGAAGAAAGGGAAAACAGAGAGAGGAAAATGTTATGGCATTCTCTGTTTTCTGAAAAGCTTTTCATATTTTGGAGTTGTTTAACGTTATAATTAAGTTTTCAAGGTTATGGGGATCGAAGCAGACAAAAGTAAAAAGTTTATATCAAACACAATTAACTAGGAGGTATCGACAAAATGTTACCTAATGGGAAGCCCCCCACTCTGAAGTGAGGAAACCCAACTTGGGGTACTGCTCAAAGGGATGAAGTTTTGATTTAGATTTATCTCCATGATCAGCTAAGCATGACTACAAACTTGAGACACTACAAGCCTTCAAAATTGTGTAGTAAGTATCCTACTCCCTAGTTAGGAGCCAAAATGATCCTTGACCTATGCAAAATGATCCCCAAGCATGACTACAAACTTGAGACATTACAGGCCTTCAAAATTATGTAGGATACTCCCTAGTTGGGAGGCAAAATGATCCATGACCTATGCAAAGTAGGAGGGAATTGTATAAACATCTGAGCCTCTCTTGATTAAATTACGAAAACATTCAATAACTTGGCTGTAATTATCCATTTGGATTGAACACCGGCTATCCCAATATTCATATGTTTGAACCCTCTTGAATCTCTTAGCAATCAAGTAGGGATACAGCACAATGGCAGTTAACCCACAGAAAGTTGAAAGTTTAGTATGGTTTTGCTTGGAAGCACCCCAAGTGAGGCCCAAAATCTTACGTCGCTGAGCTCATTAAACCATCGAACAGAACCGACATCAAGTGATGAAAAATGTGTGATTTAGCAGGAGGATTTATCATGTAAGTATGTAACCATAGAGGTCGAAGATAGTGATGCTTTGATGAAGAGTATCTAACATGTATTAAAGAAGATGATCAAGTGTCGTACTGTTGCGGACTCAGCAAACCAAAATAGATATGGGCAAAAAGTGCCTCCGGAGAACGGCATTTACGGAGACATTTCCATGGGATAACATCCAAGGACCTTAAGAAATGTTGCATATTCCTGCACAAGAAATGCACAATTTTCTCAATTAAATTTCTCAAGAAAAAGGGTGATTTGAGTTGAGGGAAACTTTCAATTAACAATTTTCTGAAGGCTAATTCTCAGGAAAAAAAAAAAAGAAGAAAAGAAAAAAAGAATTGAGTTAAGAAGTTCATATATCTGCATTAGTACAAGGTCAATTGTAAAACATCACACTCAATAATCGTATATGGAATCAATTTTCATAATCACCAAAAGAAAGAAGTCATGATTTAAGCTTTGATTCATTTGTCAAAAACAGCATTCAGGAATCAAGTAAATAACAGTGACCAATTAAAAAAGTATCCTAAGAAAGTTTTGAAAATTACTTGTGACCTACTTAGCAAGGGACAACACTTGCTTCACTACATGAGTACATGGACCTCAAGAGACTTCTGCAGATACAAAACCTATGCTCTCAATGAATGGCATGATATAGGTTTAGGGATGTAATGATTGAGCTGACAGAAGTACCATGAAAGAACCTCTTGAAAAAAGCTAAACAAGAGATGCTATGAAGCCTCGTACTGAAGCTTTTAACCCAGTCCATCAGAATAAACAGCCAGATTGGGTTTCTAGAAGTAAAAGAGATAGAGATGAAGCTAGTTATATGTTCCTGATTAATGTGAAGCGACAAGTGTACGTATATCATTGACTACCAATAATAGGTAGCTAAAAGAGCTTGCATTGCGCAAGCAATCTATTGTCTAATGATTGCCACTTGCCAGTAAAGTATTTCAAATGTATTCTCACTACCACTCATCCATCCAGATTTGCATTCTCCTAATTTTGTTCTTAGTAACTGAATAACAATAATGTTAAAAAAAAAAGAAAAAAACAGAAGAATGTGAAGAGGAAGGTAGAGGTGGAAAGTTATTAGAATCCATCAATGAAGAACCAAGAAGTGTAACTCTCAATTTGATTTATGCTTTTATTAGGAGAAGAATAATTAAAATACTCACCTATTCTGACTCTTGTTTTAGTCGAGCCACACAGGAAAGTTTACGGAGAAAGAAGACCTTAACTAAATCATGTGTGATACAACACTGCCGAGTGTGTTGAAAGAAGATAACATCAACTAAATAAATGAGCTTCGTGAGGATGATTTTCCTCGCAAGCTGCAATAATAGAGGAAACTTTCCTGACGGAGCAACATTCATTGCATGGAGGCAACAACTTTGGAAATTAAAATGGTATTTTATTGTCTTAGATAGAGGACAATGGAAATACTAGCGGTCACCACATTAGTACAAAATTTCTATAGGTCATAGAGGTACTCCCATTAATTGACTCGCTACGTCAATGCACTAAATGCATGAGTATGAGCAGATATAGATGCGGTAGCTTCCATTGAAAGGATAAAGAATTTAGAACTCACATATGGTTTTACTAAATATAAGGACTTAAATGTGATATTATAGATCACTCTTCAAAGCATAACAAAATATCCAAAAAAAAAATAACCTGCAGATGTCCCAAAGCATTTTGCGCACGAGGCTCTGCCATTGAAGCTTCAAAATCAATATAGAAAAGGTAGTCGAAATATCTGCAACATTATCAAAATTTTCAGTTTTTACAAAAACTGCAAAAGCATAAAAATTCATTTGGACATCAATAACAGATTCAAAGCATTGATTAGAAACTACCATCGGATATTGTATACAACGGACAATGCATATCAATCATTTCAACAGACTATAGAAGACAAAGGACAAAAAAGAAAAACAAATCTAACTGATTGTATATATAATAGTTTTGTAACCAGTGCAAAATGTGGGCATTTTTTTTGTTTTGTTAAAATTTATGTTTTTGATATTTTTTTAATAATTTTTTATAACTTGATTAAATTTGTAAGGGATATATTAGATTTGTTTCTCTAAATTGAAAAGATGTGAGGTAAAATCATCTTACCATTTAAACTGTAATTAAATCAGTAAAGTAGATATTAGAGAGATAATTGTTTCTATAAATAAAACAACTCATATAAGACATATATTAGAGAGAGATTTGTTACTATAAATCGGAGAGATTTGTTTCGATAGTTATTGCAACATGGCTTATTGCACCACTACTACACCATCATTTTTGTCGGGCTCATGTGGAGATTATCCAAGGGTGTTGGGATGATCTCCTCATCACATAGATCATCCCCATGTAGTATAACCTTGTTCTAAACTTCTAACCCTGTCAAAAGTTTGTTTAAAATTACCAATGAAAACCATAATCCACCCAACTTTTGGTGGGATTAGAAGTTTTAGAATGATGTTATTTGCAGTGGGGATACTACATGGTGAGTAGGCCGTCCTCACTGAAACTCATCCCCCTTGGATCATCTCTTTGTGGACCATATAACATACTGGGCACACATTGGGCATTCTAATGTTCTAATATTGGGCGAACATCCTTCCTCTATTACTCTATATATAGCATTCTAGTTTGATAAAGGATCTCCACCTTGGAAATATGTAATTACTTCCTNATATATATATAGAGAGAGAGAGAGAGAGAGAGAGAGAGAGAGAGACAGACAGACAGACATCTTCATACTATAAAACAGTGGTACATATTTCTATTTTCTAATCTTGACTATCTTTTTTCTGCTTTTCCGACAATCTGATGCAGTACCAGGAGATACAAGTAAACTATTACACCCCAGATAGTAGACACGAATTTCTCTTTTTCTTTTGATCTTATCCTTGAAGTAGGAGCAATAATAAAATACACTAGAATGAAAAAATTTACCCACTAGAAAACACGTAACGTAATCAATATTTGTCTAACTCCTTGAGTTATTGATCCAACTGGAAGTAGTACTCACTTTGCAATGCCATTTTTAGAGTCATCAACAACCCGCAAAGGTCGCTTTCTCTGCGGCCTGCTTTCAATCTGTACTCGCATGCATAAAATAAGATAATGTCTGAAGCTACTAGATAGAATAGCTGAAAGCAAAAAACGTTACTTTGAGATACCTTTGTCAAGTTTATGTCCCTCAAAGCAAACACTGCCAGGGCCTTAAATAGTACTCCAGCACCTTCTTCTAAAGTGAAGACAATGCTTGTCTGCAAAACCCATTTTCTGACTTGGAAAGCTTTGGGCATTGATGTAATTAAATAAACTTGACAATAGAAAATACTCTACCTTATAGTGCCTGTCTATTCTTGGAATAATAGGCTCCCTTGCAAGTATTAGAAAACGTGTGACGTTGTCAGAGTCATCCTGCCCAGTGCATAATGTGAAATTAAGGTAAATAAGTAGCATTTGATCTAATCGTGAAAATTTAACATTCCTATTATATCAAGGAAACTTCATTGAATATGGAAGTGACTGATAAGAAATCCACGGATCCGAGCAAACACAATAACCTTAACCATAGTGAGCTCATCTATGGGATGCAGCACCCTAATCACTACATTTCGAGAGACTTCTAAGGAGTGCAAGGTGAACTACGATTATGAAATTGGAGAGTAAGATACTTAATAGGTTTGTTTTAGAGCATGCCACCAAAATGTAACGCATTAAAAAAAACAGTGATGGCCGAATTGATGAGAGTGCTACCCACCTTCATCAACCTCTAAGTTGTCACCACCATCATATATGTTTAAAGAAACATACACAGAGAATATATGGTGCTAAATCCAAGAAAGAGATTACCTGGATTTTTTCTGCAAGTATATTAAGCCCATAGATTTCTGCAGCTCGAGAACTGGCAACAGCTCCGATATCTCTTTGGAAATTTGACGCCACTAACTGGTTGAGAGATCTTTATTAAAACAATTTCCTCTAGTAAAAGTTTCAGTATATTGTAAACCAAGGTACAAAAGAGATGTCGTCAATCACCTGAGCGGCACCAGCACTGCAACCTACACCTTCTTTGACAACACCCAACTTGCTCAGGCTGATTTCACATTGAGTGAGTGCCTGCAAGCAACCGCTTCCCAACTTGTAAGACAGCCGTAAAAATCTTGAGGACTTGAAATCTTCCCCAATTATTAACCTATTCTTTTTTCACAAAGTTTGAGCTCGTAAACAAATGGTTAAGAGTAAAACAGGGTTTGGTCACTTGGGTCCCATTTCAAGCTATTACTCATTCAAGAAGTAGCTTAAAATTTCAATTATTCTTGTGAGCAACTATTTCTTGTCCACAGAACAGGTCCTGGAGCACAGAGCTGTTTTTCAACCCAAGAACACCAGGCTTCTGCTTATAAAAAGTACACACAAAAAAAGAGAGGAAAAAGAATAACCTGGGGATTACTTAAAACACGTTTTAGTTCTTCCTTTTTCACACCGGGTAGTCCCATAAGGCAGTGATTAACAGCCATCTGAACCTCACCCACAATGTGCAGCCTATGGCGAAGGAGCAAATCATAATTACGATGGAAGCTTCCACCTATAGAACTCTCAATGGGAAGAATTGCTTTATTTACCAACCACAATTCAACTGCCTGCAAACATAAATCTACGGAATAAAGGTAGCAGCAACGGGATATTTACAAATCAGAACTCTATACAATAGCATTTAATTAAACCTTAAATGCAGCTTCAAACTCGTCACAAGGAACAGTCTCACATTGAGGGTACGCTTTGAGGGCAGCAACCTCACTGAATGCTCCTGGTACCCCCTAGATTTGTTGATGAAACCAATATGAGTACTAAGAAATAACAAGTAAGCTAAGATGTAGCTTCCCCAATTGTTAACTAAGCACTATACCTTATATGCTATCCGCACCATCGAACCATCACCTGAAGAGCCGGAAGGATTGGTTACGGACAACGGTCCTGTAAACCATGAAAAAATATTCAAGCTATGAAATGCACAAGAGTTGGAAAAAGGATAAGTAGAATGATCCAAAGAAATCTTAAGATTTGGTGTAGAAACTTAAATGAGATAGAGTAGAAAAGTGCACTATGACAATGATTAGCACTGACAACATGACATTGGGTATCCTAAAGTAGACCCTCTGTACGCCATCCAGATTTCAGAAAATGTCTTATGAACCTAAATAACGTTCTTAAGATCTTCATTTATGACTGAACTAAATCTCCAACTCAAAACCACCTCCATCACTCCAGAGCATGACTTGACCTAACCTTTTACCGTTGGACAGCAGTAGCCACCTCAGTTTTTTGTTTCCTTTACCAGAATCTTTTCCTGGAAACTTGAGGGGTAATGTTCGTAGATGTTTCAGATCAAACAGAGTGGAAATCTTCCATTAACCACCAAGAAGCTCAAGAAATCCGTTTTCTCCAGTGAACAAAGATACCTAATTACATCAACTATGTTGAAGTGGCAAAAACATTTGAAAATAATTAGATGAGCCTACAACGCCCTGAATTTTCCTATATAACAACAGGTCATTCAAAATGCATAAAATCAAACTACTAGTGGTACCTGCAGATCAAACCCTACTTCATAACCACAACCTGCATTCTATTATATAGCTGTCTTTGCCGCCAAAAGACAAAGAATGGCTGAGATCATTTTACTCCAAAATGATCCAATAGTTATCTTATTAGGAGCACATTTTAGTAACTATTGTCCCTGCACCCATGCAAACTGAGGCAAGACTACGAACAATTGTCAATCGTTGGGGAGTGCGTACCTAGATCTTCAGGATATTTTTTCAGAAACGTAATAAGGTAATATTATCGGTTATTGACTGATTTAGTATCTTTTAGCTGTAACCTTTACGCATTACGCTATAAATTTAAATTCGGATAAGGGAGAAAGGTTTTGCAAAGTTGTCTTGCGATCTTTTGTCGTTTTGTAGTTGGCGTGAGATTTTTCTAGTTATATCATTGATTAATCTACTCAATGAGAGACCGTTTTTGAATTTTTAGCATCCTACTGCTTATGTTAAGCATGTTTCCTCTGCTTTTTAAGCATCCTACTGTTTATGTTAGACATGATTCCTCTTTTTCGTACATTTTTTTAATCAGTCTCCTTATTCATATCTTAAAGCTTCTTCTTTTACAGTTTCTCTTTTATATTGTATAGATGAGGAGGGAGAAAGAAAGAAAGAGTTTTACAGTACTAATGAGGAAAGAGGTTATGCTCTTCATGCTTTTGTGGACCGTCTCTTTCATCTGTTTCGCTTTCTGTTTTGCATTATAGTTGGACACTATCCATATATGGTTTAATGGAATCGAAAAAATGATTCCAAATATGGATCCAATTTATTTATATTGAAGTTGCCAATATTCGGTATATCTAAACAGAAACTTACCAAAAATAAGCACACATTCATTCTTTTGATCAGGTGTTTTGATAATAATTAAGTGTTCAACTTGGGTGATTTTATCAAATCATTGAACCATAAGTATTATTGGTACAAGAATTTTCACATCATATTTGGGAGACACAGGATGGAATGAACATTATTTATTTAGTTTTAGTCCGTGATTGAAGGAACATTACTTCTTTTGTCAGTGATGGAATGAACATTATGAACGTAATACAGGAGATCCTTCAAGTTTACGAAGAAAATCTACTCAACGCAAATTATGCCACGTGCCAGAGGCACAAGGGTTGAATCTAGTATAGAACTATAATCCACGTTACGTACGTGCATGAAAGGATATCTTTCAGACAGAACATTCATAAACCCAAATCTTTAACAACCTTATTGAAAACAAGCTGAAGATAAACTCTAAAGATATTCATCCTAAGTTCATTTATCAGTCATAACTCTCATCTATAATCTTTGAACCTAGGAGAAGGGAGCTGGAACAACCAATCATTTTTGCAACCAGAAGGCAATTTGCTCTATCAGCAAAATGAATCCCTACCAAGAATCTGTTGTTTACATAATAAGGATCACATTGTTATATGCATGCTGCATGCAATTCACCAATAAGACATTCTTTTTGCAATAATAGTCATGTAAATTACAAAAAACTAGCAAAAAAAATCTATTCAAAAACTTTAATAATTCAATTATAAAACAAGAAAACAATTACCCACTTGGGAGAAAAGTAAAATTCTTCTGCAATTTCCTACTGGTAATTACATTCTCTTCTTGAAAAATTTTCGACATTGATGATGGACTAGTATCCTCTTCTTCTATAGCTGTTAACGCCCTTTGAACAGATAAACATCCAACAAGACCAAAACATTCCCATTTACCAGAAGTTTCAGTATCTGTCTTCAAACTCAAAGCAAAATCAAACCCAGAACGCCTAGAACCCAAATCTCCCTTACCCAAACCCAATTGAGGAGCACCAAAAACCCAGTTAGGAACAGCCTTCAAAGCCATTAAAACATTCACTATGGGTTCCAACTTCTAAATGCAAACTTAAACAAAAACACTGTTCAAGTGTTTTTTGGGGAGTTTATGAAGAACACAAAACGGCATTTTCGAAGAGGATGATGAAATGTTATTGGTGGGTGGGGAAACCCACCAAAAGTGAGGGAAAAAGTTGTAGTTTTGAATGAATCAGACTGAGACGAACACCTGGAGAGGGATGAATGGACAAAGAAAGTAGAGAGAGAAAGAGAATTTTTTTTTGAAAGTAGAGAGAGAAAGAGAAAAAGAAGGGCTGCAGAGTAGGTGAACAGATTGTTGGCAACACGTTTTGCCCAGAATCAGACCAAAGGAAAATGCAGGATTTTCCTTGAAGGTAGTTTTTCTGTAATTTCTTATGGAGACGGGTGAAATGAATGCAAAAGAAAGAAGACGTGAAATGAACATACTGCAAAGTACACGTGGCAGAACAAGGGTCCGTTAGATTAGGACCCACCACCAGTCCCAGTCTAGTCAGGTGACTCAGGTCGCTTAGTAACAATGGCAAGACAATAAAAGTATATTTGTCTCGTTTCTGTTTGGTCGAGAAAGAATCTAATAGAAAATATTTTTTACAAACATGCCCAAGTCTATTTTACACTGTGGGCCCTACTATAGAAAAAATTATATCAGTAGGCACCAAAACAAATATGGTGGCTGGCTCCCCCCTCTCGATGAAAAAAAGGGGGAAGGGCACCGGACTCGCTTAGAAAATACGAAGGGGATTATATCCATCGCCCGGTTCCTGTCGAGTATGATACAGCTGGGCATGGAACTACGGACGGGCAAATAGGGATGGACAGCTCGAAGAAAGCGCCACATGCGGAACATTTCCTTCAAGGGCACTCATAACTAAAGTACTGGCTCGTGAACTGCCAGAAAAATTAGGATCAGGTTATATAGCCCTTATATAGTACCTTATATAACCCTTCGCTTGTAGGGTTTACATGAAATGTATTCAGGGATTGATTTTTAGAAAAAATGATCTACACGATGAAGATAACATAGTTACTTGAAATCAGCCTTATTTTAAACTTGTAACCTCAAATCTACCCGTATTAATTCAACAGCCAAAATAAACGTTTAAAACTTGTAAATTTTTTAAGGGCTAATTTGAAGGGGTTACAAGTTTTAGAACGAGCTGATTTTTTAATATAATGCAGTACATAGTGAGGAGAATATCCTCTCCAAAAATCAGCTCACGGATGCATTGAATATGGGCCCCACAAGCAAGGAGTTATATAAGGAGCTATATATAACCTGACCCTTCAAATTATATCTAATCAATTCCATCCCGCCACCGTATCTTAGGAGTGCTATTTTGTACACCCTCATAGGTTTACATCACAATCATCATAAGTCGTCAAGTGTTATCATTTGACCTTATACCGTTCAACAAGGATGATGAGATGTAATGCTCTTTTTTTAAGGTCAAAGTACATAATAGTATTCTAACTTTAGGGGCTACGCTTTTAAAATTTAGACAATGCTACATAAACATAAAATTATTTATGTTTGGGTTAAATATAAACCTTATGGGCCTACATGAGTACGATCCAAGGATTGATTTTTTGTGAGGATATTCTTCTCATCATATTGATCATCCTCACAAAAAATCATCTAATTAAAAAACTTCTAACACCACCAAAATTTGATTGGAAAATTAAAAATCAACGGTGAGAAATAAATGATTTAGACTTCCAATTAATTTTTGGTGGTCTTAGAAGTTTTAGAATTGACTGATTTTTGTGAGGATGATCAACATAGTGGGAAGAAGATCTTCACCAAATATCAGCCCTTGGATCATACTCATGTGGGCCCCACAAGGTTTATGTTTAACCCACACATAAATAGTTTTATGTTCAAGTGGACTTTTTATTAAAATCATGACCCAAAAAAAAAAGGTTTCTGTCCATAGAGGGGTTGAAAGAAGAATAAAGAAAATGAACACTCCAAAGTTTGTCACAGTCATATTCCAATTGTTAGCTACCATTTCTGTAAAAATTTATTCTATTTAGAAAGGTTCTTGACAAAATCCTTTCCTAAAACCATCAGTTTGTGATGCAAACCTGTAACAAGATTCATTTATAGAAACAATAATATGTACAAACATCAGTAAAGACGATATCTTGTAATTTGCGGGAAAAAAATTACAGGCGTAAGAGAGTAGATGAATTCGATGACATGATCATGAATTCGACGCCATTGCAGGTAATGTGGTGACAGAAAAATAAGATGATACAAACAACTCCTTGCCCAATCCAAAAAGAAAAACAAATAACTCCTGGCCAACGATAACTCCTTGTCGACAGGCACCTTAAAGGTCCCCTTGCAGCACAATGCAAATGGGACCAAGCCATTCTTCATGTGTGATTTTGTTAACCCATGTTTAACGTTGGACAACAACACCATCATGCGATTGGTGGGGACTTAAAATGTCAACTCCACCATGGGTGGGGTATTCTTAACCCATGGTCAACAAAATCGAACTCCCATTCTTCCTTAAGCTTAGTACACATATGCTGCCATGGAGTAGGAAGGAGACACCATTTGACGGCTTCCCCCTAGAAGACCTAGTAGGTCTAACACTATTTTGGAAGAGTTTTCATGATCCCAAAAAAAGAACTTGCGGGCGTTATTTATCATCTTTTCCTGACAATCCAAAAAACAAAACAAAAGGAAAAAGAAAAAGAATCTGTTATATAGAATAGCCAGCATCATGCCTAATCAGTTTTTCTTTTTTCTTTTCATGGAATGGGCCTCCTATGATTCAACAGATTCTGACGTGAACTTTCCATTTAAAACAAACCACGAAAGGCAAACAATTTTAGGGATTTTAGGAATGTGCCCGAAACAGCATTTTAACTCTATGTTGTGAACCAAAGCAAGAAACTAATTCATAGTTACCTTGTAGAAACTTTAATCTCCAAAAGTTGCTTCAATAACTTCTTGAAACTCTCCTCTGTATGTCCAACAGCAGGCACAATTTCCAATTGGGAACAGAGAACCAATACCTCGTATGGATCGAGCTCCTTTAAGATTATTGGATCCCGATCATAGTCCTGCATATATAAAAAAGAGATAAGCGGTTCTATCGATATAAAACAAAATGTCAAGAGGACAGAATGTACAAACTCTGTTTATCGCATTCGAAAGAACCATGAATAAGGTTATCTGATTCCTCTTCTGGACTTAAACCAACCAATTTGACTAAATATATTACCTTTTCTGTTACCACAACAACGGCCTTGGCACCAAAATCTTTATGAAGTTTTCTTAGCCTCTCCCGAATCATCTCAATATCCTAGATGAATTGACAGACATAACATTATCAGACATGACATCAGATTAATAAATCATTCGATATCAAACAAGCAACACCTACTGTTCCTTCAAGCAGCACTTTCCATGTAGCTAACGATAAAAAAAGTTTTAAGATCCTATTTCTATTCGTAAAACACCTAAATAATATGTCCACGACAAGAACTGATGTTAAAGCTTTCCTGTTCATTTTGATGCATGTAAATGTAACTACATGAGGACACATAAGGTCCTAATCAGGTAGACCATCTTCAGGTCTAACAATGGCATAGCCATAAAAGGGTAGAGCACCAACTTGTGGTTTACTAGAAAAAAAATGAAGAATTTCGAACCTTCATTTGGAATAAATAATGGTCGTTGAAGTCCAACTGATCAACATAAGACGGTCCTACCTGCAGCAAGTCATTTCGAAGTTAGAATTCCTAGTATTTTTGTTTTAGATAAAAACGAGATAAAAGAGAGATATGGATAACAGAATCACCATTAATATCTGTGACATGGTAAATGTGCATGAACTGCGGAAACGGATAATCAATTTTTTAAAATCTCAGTGGACGAGAACTGGACAATCCAACCACGTGTCTCTATCTATGTACGTCCAAAAACTATTTTACTTACTTCATCGTCCAAACGGTTCTAGCCTGGTTATCTAATAAGCCGGCTTACAATTATCAACTGAATACTTCCCCATGCAAACATTTTTTTCTTTAAGAAATGCATGATAAATTGCTTCGCTATACTATCATGTTTAAATCAAATCATTAGAAAGTTAAAAAAAAACTAATTTACATCTAAATTAACCTACATCTTGAATCACGTCCAAAACTGTTTTTGGACTTCACTATAAAATCATATAGGATTTTGTAAAACAAAAAAACAATGTTGTTTCCAGTGTTTCCAATGAAACCATATAGGATTTTATAGTAAATTCCAAAAACAGTTTTTGATGTGATACGTAAATTAGCTTTTGAAAACTATTTTTGGACAGCGAACCACACCGACCCTTAAAAACTCAAATATCAGAATCACACATGAAAAGAAACTAATAGGAGTATACCTTCTCAATTGCCCGCACAAAAGCATTTGCAGAACCAATGGCAGAAACACATAATACAACAATATTATGCATCACACTTAATGGCAATTTGGAGTTACAGTTCTTGACTTCAAAGAAGCATGAGGGAGCCAATCTAGTGAAGAAAATTGGAAGGGTCGCTTTCACTTGTCGTATAGTAAATTCAATAGCTTTAAGCTCTCGATCAGATACCTGCACAAGACTCGGTTAAACAAATTATGACCTGCCTAATAGGCAAAACATGCAGGATGATGGATCACTGCAAGCGTTTTATACCAAGTTTGGGACAACAGTAGGAAAGAAAAGAGAGAAACTTAAAAAGATTAGTGTTGTATACCAAGTCTGCATGATGGATCACTGCAACATCTGCTCGTTTAAGTGCAGTTAAAGGTTCCCTTAGAGGTCCAAGTGGAAGTAAATGACTGTTCCCCCATGGCATAACCCCATTTACCATCACAATCTCCAGATCACGGGACAAGCTCCAGTGCTGTCAGTCAAATAATCACAAGTTATGAATAATAACTCCCATTTTACACAAGATTCTCATCTTTAAAGTAGCAAGATAACAAATTGGAGGATCCATCAGAGCTGAACGTGTTTATTAAAGGGACATGACATGATGTGGCTCTTTCAGTAGGAACTGTTTAATTAAGGAATCAACTACAAAGGAAATAGATGGATGGTATGTGCGAAAACAAGATAACAAAACAACTTTATTTTCTGATGCACCTTGTGAAGAGAAGCAGAATAGACAATTAGAAGAAGGAAAAAAAACAAAAAAAACCCAAATTATACATCATAATGAATAACTGGAAAAAAGAAAAAGTTATCACCTGCATTCCATCATCCAAAATTACAGCACCGATTTTGTCTCCGTTGGAGCCTAAATTCACATTCCTGTCAGGGAAAAGTCTCTCAAAGTACATACTACCACAGGGATCCAAGTAACCATATCTTTCAAAAAAGCGAGCAGCAGTAGCAGCGCGGTCCACACCCATTCCTACCTTTGTAGATGTATTAAGAAGATGTCTTTGAAGCATTCTAGCCTCATCCCCTCCAGCATACCCCTAGTAGAGAAACAAACTTAGAACGTACTCCCAAATGACTGAACTTAAAACTACTCAAGAACCCATAATAGTTCCTAGCTATTTAAACATATCCGTTTAGTTGTAGTAAGATCATGACACTGTTGGGTGTTTCCATTCTCCAATTAAGAGTAGAAGCATCAGTTCAGATATCAATTTCTACATTTTATAACCTTCAACTACCTCTAACTAATCTCGTTCTTTAATACAAATTGTTCATGTGGTTCGATGGTTGCTAAAAAAATGAGAGAGTGAATTTACTCTTCTACTTCGATCCTCCACTCGCCAAAATATGCCATATCAGTCTCTTGCCCCCACTAACATCATGAATGTCTTGCATACCCAGCCCCTCAATGGATCTACAACCAAAATTCAGCTTGTTTAATGATTTTTAGGCATTGGATATGAACATTATTTCAACTCGGACTTCATCAGTCAGGCTAGATTATGGAAAGATTCAATGATGTCAATGGAGCAACAGAAAAACTAAACACTAAAGCTATTTCACCCAAAAAGTTTGACCCAGAGTCTCACACAAAATTTTGTGGGATCCACATTGATACAATCCGAGGGCTAATTTTTTGTGAGGATGTTCTACTCATCATGTAGATCATCCTCACAAAAAATCATCCTATTCTAAAATTTCTAACCTCATCATAAGTTGGTTGAAAGTTAACGGTGAGGAATGAACGGTGAATACAATTGACAACTTTTGATTAGGTTAAATATTTTAGAATAGGATAATTTTTTATGAGGATGATCTACATGATGAGTAGAGCATTCTCACAAAATATTAGCCCTCGAATTGTATCAATGTGGGTCCCACAAAATTTTGTGTGAGACTTTGGGTCAAACTATTGGGTGAAAGTAGCATTGGTGTGAATCAGTAAGTCAAAAATTAATACTTGGAATCCTCTAAGACCCCCTAGATAATTTTTCTATACCTGAATGAATAAACACAGGTAACTGAACCAGTCGAGCGAAAAATCCACAAGATCTACTGGAAACTACTAAAATTCTAAAAAATTAAAACTTAGTTACTATGAATAAACAAAGAAAGATCCAATCCTGGGAACCCAAAACAATAAAATAAAAAACAGAAACATCTAACATTCAAAATTCAAAATTTGGAGGCTAAAATGAAGAAATTTTACTCTGGTGAGAATGAGAGGGCAAATTCCGGCATTAGCAAACCAGAGAGCAATAAATTCGACCATGGGTGTCTTTCCATTTCCTCCCCAAGTTAAATTCCCAACGCTAATCACAGGTACAGGAAGCCTAATAGAGTGAAACCCAAAACCCAAAATGAAAATTAGTTCATGGATCAATCACATTAGCATTAGGTAATAAAGCACAAATAGAAATGGCGGGAAAGTAGTAACTGTACCTGCGTTTGTGAAAGAAACCAAGGAGATAGAGGTGGTGGCGGGAGAAAATAGCGAATTTGTAGAGAGAAGAAGCGAAGGAGAGGAGAGGGACGAGAGAACGATGGAGTGGTGAGAGTTTTGAGAGGTTTTGGGATGGAGTGTAAGCTATTTGATTCACCAGTCTTTTCATTTTCTCCATTGATTTTTGCTGCTGTGCAACAGAATTAAAAAAAAACTCTCAAGTGATGTAGCGTTAACTCTTTTCATTCATTAACGTGATGTTTATTAGGTTCGTCACCGTCCAAATATTGTGCACACCATACTAACCGTCGGATCAGAAACTATATTAATTGAAACTTGAAACTTGAGAGGTAAAAAGGATTAAGCCAAATTTGAATTCGGGTTAGGCAGGTTTTTATTAATCTTTGTCCAAATTCTTTATTGCCCACCTTATATTTGGCTATTATCTGGGACAGGATCGAATTGATCGGGTTGACCCAACCCAAATTCCCACCCTTACAAAAAAATTGTTGGCTATGTATGTATGGCTTGGCTTTTCCTTTTGGAGTTTGTAGGTAAGGCTCTTGTTTTCGTTGATAGTTTAAGTTTAGGGTTAAATCTCACTTTCACTAACTATTCTTAAAATTGTTATAGAATATGCACAATCATCAATCCATGATTTGCACGGAATAAGGCTAAACCTACAGCAAATGGCCATCCACGGTGATGTTTCAATTTCATACTACCTCTCTCATTGCAAATTGATTTGCACCTTCAATGAATGGCATTTGTTGTGACAATTGTTATAGGTATCACGCAGAGTGGTTTACCATTTGTGCTAAATCTTAGTAGGTACATAAGTAAATTTTGATTTAATTAAATCAACACGAAAATTGGGTTTAAAAACTTTCCTCTCTTCTCTTTTTCTTTTTTTTCGTTTTAACTTTCAATATATAGACCTTATACCGTATAAGTTTGGTCTTTGTCTTTGGTCTCTTTCGAAGCATTGTCTCTCGTTTGAAAAAAGTTCAAAAGAAAAAAAGAAAAAGTGACAATTAGTTTTATTTTATATTTTAAAAAATCCTTAAATTACCATTCTTCTTCCCAAACATAACACCAGCAAACATTTTTGTTAGACCATCGCTGGGCAATCATTGAAATTGTTGCTAGAATCACTGGAATTGCAAGAGCTTCTATGCAACTACAAAATTCTATTTCCTATGCTCTATCAAAATGTAATTTGCAATTATAGATTTGCTTTTAATTTTTTAATTTTTATTTGATAGATGAGACTATTGTCCAAGTTACATTAAAGGTGTAGAAACACAGGAATGGGCATGTAAGAGACACAAAAAACTAGCCATGAACATCTTCACCATGAGACGAAGAGAGGTCGCCAATAAATGTACGAAAAAATGCCACTACCAAAAGGCAAAAAAAAAAACCCTACCAGCAACGGCATATGCTTTATTAATAGTACCTATATATAATACTATATTACATATGATCGATACAATAATCGATAAGTTTTTATCATAAGACCTCCCACAACCAACATTTTTATACTACGAATGTACACTCGTTGAGCCAAAAACTTATATATAGATAAATAACAAATCTCTATTATTTTAATGAGGGTCCACTTTAAGCAATTTAAGCCATATAAGCGTCACACAGAAATGGCTCATTTTATCCATTTTATTCTTACACTCCGCTTACACCTTGTATGTGGGCCTATGTAGTGATGATTCGAATGTTGATTTTTTACGACAATGATATTTTCATCATGTTGGTCAACATTGGCTAGTGAATAATCTTCATCTAGGTCCACGCCCTAGTGTGAATTGCATGTAATAGTAAAGTTAAATAAAGAAAAAGTGACGCGTTATCATCCTACTCAGGTACAAACTCAACGTAAGAAACAAACTCAATATAATAAACACATGCAACGCACATGCAAATGGCTTATAATTTTGCTTTAATGTTTACATGGTTTATTACGCAAATCACTATTTGCATCAAGATGTTTGTCTTTACAAAAAAAGACTAATCATATAAAAATCTTTACTAGTATAATTGAGCCCCGGGTCAAAAGAACCTGCGCTCTCACGCCGTGGGTTAGCAAGACCCTCCAGAAATGACCAATATTGTCCTCGAAACTCCTCATTTTGGCGCGGGTTAACTAAACCTTTATACCCTTTTATTAATTCCTCTCTCTCTCCTTCCTGTTTCTTATTATCATCCAACGGACATCAACAATTAGTAATCAATCCCTGAAACTCTCCTTTTCTTTCTTTTGCTTTTCTCTCTTACTTTTGCTTTTCTCTCA